>JANHZU010003638.1:67690-83661 GCA_032468055.1 Acrochordus granulatus
CCTCTTTCACCCTCATCAAGAGGCTCTTTAGCTCCTCTTCACTTTCTGCCATGAGAGTGGTATCATCTGCATATCTGGTTCTGTTTACCTCAGCCTTTATGAGATTTCTAAAATTTGGTTCTGGAGGAATCCTTGTTTCTTAGATGTTGAACAGTTCCCTGGTTTTAGTGATAAAAAGAAAATCTAAGCTGTAGCAGAAAGGCTTTGTAAGATTTTCTTCTATTATAATTAGAAATCTGAGATTAAAGAAATGCAGTCTGGTGCAAAACAAGTTTAGCATTAAATAATATTGAGGCCAGGAATGGTTCTGAGTACAGAACTCACAGCTGAACCATTACAGAAAATGAACTGAGGTTTATGCCACACTTTTCTCATTTTAATTGTAAAATGCAGGATGGAGAAGAGCTACTGTGGCTACTGATAAAGGCATCATAAATCATTATCAATTTAATGCAGATCAATAAATTTCTTCCAATAAATACTGATCTCCCTTCTGCCCACCCAAAAAAAAGTCATTCATTCATAGTAGAGATGTGACTATTCCTCATCAATGTTTAATTCTGTGAATTAAATTTTAAGGAATGAAAATAATCTGAGATTTCATTGGTCCATCAATGACCGTTATTAGAGATTTGATGGTCTATGAATTTGGTCACAGAGAACAATTTATATACAGTATACACAGGCTCTACAGCACAAGAACTAATTGTGCTTCATTATCTGAAGCCAATGCTTTTTCTGATTTAGTAGTAGCTTCTTAAAAACCAGTTATGACTTCATTGCCTTCTGTTAAAAGCATTCATCATTTTCAATACACATTTCCAGATAGGTTCATTTTGCTCTTTTCGACCAAGTTCTCAAATAATTTTATTTATCTGACTATTGAATGTAACTTATAAACATGAAAAATACATTTGTTAGACACTGATAGGGGATAAAAGACATTTTCATTAAAAATCTGTTTCTTAACATTATTTTCTAGTCTGAATTTTCCAGTTGCATTTTGCCTGACAGTTCCATTCTATCATTAGCAAAAATTACTGGTTCATAAAAGAAAACTTACATGAGATCACTATAAAGTTGGGTCAGCACATTTCTATTCTTAAAAAAATAATGTCCTCTGCATTTACCCTGAAAACGCAGATTGTCTCCCAGCCCTTTAAGAGACTTGGGAGACATTCAAGTAGTTAAATTATTTTCATTCTGCAGGTGAATAAGCACCTTTGGATTCAATCCATTTTATAGAATCCTATAAATTTTTTTTAAAAATCACCTGCACCTATTCCTAAAATCATTCAGCAAATAGAACATTTTACAATCTACGCTTGCTCTGTATTTATCATCTGCATGAACTATGAACATAATCCATTTTTCTCTAAAACGTTTATCATATTTGTAGGGTAGAAACCAAAAAAAACCATCCCCAACTTCAAAGCTGAAGAGTCAAGAAGGAAGAATTTGAAGTTACTTTCCAAACTTGAAATATTGTACTTTATGGTAAACCTCCTAGGTGTTGTGTTGACAATTACAGAATGTAATGTGCCTAGTGAGTTAACCCCAGAAATGCTTCTAGGGTTATGGGAATATCATTCACCTGACTTCAAAGGGAATGAGCACAACAGCAGTCAGGTGGAAAAACATCACCAGTGACTTACATATTAGATTGGCATAGTATTTCTTCTCCATTCATCACACTCAAATTTTGAAAGTTTGCAGAGATCTGGGACAGAAATCTTTTAATATTTGCTGCCCAGATTCTATAATAAGCCTTTCCACCACTCTAATATAAAATTGCAATAACCAAGAGAACCTGCTTAATATACCATATGAATAAATCTCAAAAATATCCATGAGCTATTTGATCACAGCTGCTACAAGCCTAAGTGAGACATTGCAGTTCTTAAAATGATCCTCTCATAATTATTGCAAGATGAGATGCAAAACCCTGTAGACAATGGGTAATAATATGCAAATCGGGTTCACCCCCCCACAGCAGAAACAAGTCTTTAGTCTTGGAATTATTTCAATCAGAACTGCAAAATGCTCCCATTGATGCTTACCATGACACATTAATTAAAATTCTATGCATCATTGGATTCTGCTAGATAAACATTAGGTCAATATATCAAGACCTTTGGCTGTTCAGAATAAAGAAACGTAAGAAAGGTTGGAGTTGAAATACACTTCTTTCATGTCAGTGTTATTTCAGTTCCTTGAATTTTTGGTAAGGTTTCCATTTCATAGCATTAAAATCATATCATGAGAATGTAATCGATCTCATCCTACCCTCCATATTTGCCCTAATGAACTATGTAAGCAAAAAAAGTGCTATTTTGAAGACTTGAAACTATATCATCAGTGCCAGAACCATATTTTGATTTCCTTAGATTGCTGGATATTTTAGAACCCTGTTTAAGACTTGCATTAAGTTCTCACTTTGTAATAAAAATATAAAGAATGGGTGCGCAAGTATGGCCCCCCAAATGATCTGAAATGCAACCCACAATGCTCCTTGGCATGAGCCACGCATATGACTACTAGAACTGGAACACAGACTGTTTATATCAGACTTATAACATTTACAACAAACCCTTTTCTAACAGAATTTATGAATTATTCAAGAAATTCAATGAAGTTTTATAATACAGTATATTTGGGCAGCAAACAAAACAAAAGAAGATATACACACATATAGTTATGTGGAGTATTATTTCCTCATTTTTCTGAAATCAAATGAAAAAGTCTTTTTCTGTCTAAAGTGACTGAGTTTAGCCAATATTTTCAAAGCAGAACTTGTATTTTTTTAAAAAGTTACAGCGTTGGATATAGAAACTCATAATATAGTTTGGTAATTCCAATAAATCTTTTTTCAGCTAGGTGCCTTCCAGGTGAACCTGGAAATTTAGGGAATTGTCATCTCACCTGGAGGACATACAGTGGAAAAAGACTGTTATACCTTTTGGTTCAAACATATTATGTTATGTTTCTTTGTGGCCAGGTGATATTGCTAGTTATTCATTAACATACAAAGACTATGGCTTGCTAAATTCCACAGGTTCAAAAACAATATGGAATGTCTGTCCTTACAGACAGATTTTTGGTCTTCATTAATATAATTCTACCCTGTTTTATATCATTGATTTATATTTCATAAATATAAATCAATATATTGGGATCTTGTGAAGCTATTGACATAAGGTATGTATATATTGGATGGATGTACAGATAGATGATTTGGGAATGGAGAAAATTATGTTATTTCACTATTAATAGTGAGAGGGAGAAAAAATAGTGTGCAATAATCAGTGGGATCTTAGAAATCTTAGACCTTAGAGAGAGTGGGAACAAACAATAGAGGCCATGGCCTTGAGCGCTGTTTCTATCTTCCCACAGCTAAGAAAACAAAATAAAACAGAATAAATCACATTTTTTGAGGAAAAACCACCAGTTGCAGAACTGAATTGTATTTGGCACAGAATGCGAATGAATGTCCATACTGCAGAAAACACATTGCTAGCTACTCAGTGTGCCTCTTTCCTGTCTGGGAAAGACGTGCGCTTTCATAGGAAGGAAAAACACCTTCCGTCCTTCAGAAAATAATCCTTTCTTCCTTGTGCTGAAAGGTCTGGAATTCCACCTTCAAGAAAGGCCTGCTTTCTGGCACGCTTGGAAGGAATCGGGGATCTGCACTTTATAGGATCCAGTGGAAACCAGAAGACACCTACATTGTTTTCAGGACTGCATTAAGCATCATGGAAAGAATTGTTTTCAAAGATCAGCTTGACCAATGTTTTGCCTGTAAAAATGTACACGTGGTGAGACCTGGGAAAGCATTTTCCTGCTGAATCCTCTAACTTTTTCCAGGAGGGGGCAGAGCTGTGTTAGAAACAGTTGTTTTCTGCAGAAATCTCCTGTATTTAATTCACTGTAATTCATTGAATTGGAACTGAGAAGCTGCAGAACACACACCGAAATGCACATACATCCTGTGGACTTTCTTCCCTCCAGCTACAAACAGACAAACCATAATATGCTTAGTTCAGTAATCTAAGGGTTTTTAAAACATGAATGCAGATTCCCAGATACACATTTTTCTTAATACCTATTTCTAGGTGAATTTTCTCTTAGGAATGCGTCATAAAGTGGATTTAGGAGGTGCAGATGAGATTAGTTTGCACTGGAATTCACAAACACCAGATCCCTTCAAATTTAATACAGCGAGTAATTCTTCTTCTTTTGGCTGCTCCCGTCAGGGTCGCCACAGCGAACCTTCCATTTCCATCTTCCTCGGTCTTCAGCATCCTCCTCAGTCCCACCAACCTCCTGCATGCCCTCTCTCACAGCATCCATGTACCTCCACCTAGGCCTTCCTCTTCTCTTTCCATCCGGTAGCTCCATCCTCACAATATCTTCCCAATATACTCTTCATCCTTCCACCACACATGCCCAAACCATCTAAGTCTCGCTTCTATCACTTCATCACCAAACCTTCTTACCTGTGCTCTCCCTTTGATATACTCATTTCTAATCTTGTCCAACTTTGTCACACCCAGCAAGAATCGCAGCATTTTCAACTCTGCCTCTTCAATTGCAGCATCTTCAACTCATCACCACCTCTAGTTCCGCCTCTTTGCCTTTTGGTCAGGGCCACTGTCTCCAGGCCATACAGCATCGCCGGTCTCACCACCGTCTTGTAGATCTTACCTTTCACTCTTGCAGATGCCTTTCTATCACAGATCACTCCTGACACCCTTCTCCATCCACTCCATCCTGCCTGCACTCTCTTCTTCACATCTTTGTCACATTTCCCGTTACTTTGGACAGTCAACCCTAGGTATTTAAAGTCATCCACCTTTACCACCTCTACCCCTTGCAACTGCATCCTTCCACCATTCTCTCTTTCGTTTATGCACTGTACTCTGTCTTGATCCTACTGACTTTCATTCCCCTTCTCTCCAGTGCGTACCTTCATTTCTAATACAGCAAGTAATTAAACAATAGAATTTTTGCAATAGGAATTTGTGGTGGCTGCAGGCACAAGCAACTGACGGAGGATAACTCTGTTAATGAATGCCAATTATTATGGCTTTATATTAAATTCAGGAACAGAGGAAGCACAACATACTTAGAAACAAAGAGCAGCAACAACAAAGCTTTGTCCTTACCCCTTCCAGGTAATCTTCATGGCATGGGACCAGGTTATCTGAGGAGTCATCTTACTCCAATGGGGAGTTCCCATCCCACCAGAATTAGCAAAAGAGACCTCCTCTGGATCCTGTCAGCCAGTCAGCCAAGGAATTTCAGCTGAAATTCAAATTTTCAGCTGAAATTCAAAGAATTTCTTGACTATAAGGGTCAAGAAGAAGAGTCTTTTTGGCTGTGGCTCCTTCCCTAGGAAACACCATGCCCTCAGAAGTCTGTCCCCACCCTTATAGCCTTCCAAAAGAGCTTTAAGACCTGACTCTGCCAGCTGGCATGGGGCTCCGATGGAGGTATATCATCTTGGAGATGGGTAGTTTAGTAGCCACCTCCATTCTCCCATATATATCTTTTGGTTCCTCCTCTCTCAGTCTAGTTGGGTTCTTTTTAAAGGTTTTTAAAGGGTTGAATGTTTTTATTATTGTTTTACTGTAAGCCACCAAGAGTCATTTGAGTTCGGCAGCATAAAAATTTGACAAATAAATAAATCTTCCTAAGGACATCTAGCTGGTGATGTGAAAAAGAATGCTGAACTATGGATCCCATTTCTAGCTCTCAGATCCAAATACATCTGCAGCATATATATCAGAACAGTAGTAGCTCTTGGATGACTTGCTTATTTTATAGACAATTTTAATAACGGCTTCTTCATATTTATTCTGGCATCCATCAAAGCAAAGTTCCAAGAGGACAATTCTACAAGGTGATTTTGCTTTAGAGAAGAATCAGGAAGTAGACCCATGTGAACAGCACTGTGTTGATGATACCGTGCAGGTATTTTTTTTACTGTACATGTAATTCTTGTGAGGGGTTATTCATTTTATTATTTAATTTCATGTAGAGAAGTGATGAACTGAAAGTTTTCTGATCTTTGGATAAGCTTCATTTTAGAGTAATGACAGAAGGATACAATTAGACTGTGTTAGACTCTGTATTAGGACAAAGCCTTCCCCCATACCTCATAGTTTTAGGTAGGTTTCAGTTGCTCATCTAAGCTACCTTGAATTGACTGTCAACATGAAAGTGTGTTCTGTGTCCAACTGCAATCAGAATGTTATCATCTCAGAGAAAGTTCATACGAAAACTCCATTTGTCTTCCTCAGTTTGGCACCTTCTATGTATTGGAATACAGTGCTCATCATCCACAGAATTTTTGTATGATGGATGGTGTCATGTGAAGTGTAGATCAACATGTTTAATGTTTTATTTTAATGTTTTAATTGATGTTTTAATGTGTGTTCTTTGTTAGCTGCCGAGAGTCTTCAGATTTCAGTGGCATAGAAATTTAATAAATAAATAAATATCTAGAGGATACAAGTTGCCATATGAAAGTCCAGCAACCATTAGAATAGATGTCCACTTCTACCTTCTCCATAAGATTAATAACGCATTTCTGAGAATTAATTTAAATGCTGGAAATGTGGGGAAACACATAAGGAAGTCCTTTTATGACTTGTGGAGTTACTCAGAGGAGCTCAAGTCTTCACCACAGTCTTAAACTGAATTAAATTGAGCTCTCACAAATCAAGAAAACAGACATAACTTTTTCAAATGGGAATAATTTTCAGAAAGTTATATCCTGAACCTTGTAGTACAGTGATTCTCAGACTTGGGAATTTGAAGATGTATGGACTTCAACTCCCAGAATTTCCCAGGTAACCTGGGGAATTCTGGGAGCTGAATTCCATACATCTACAAGTTGCTGAGGTTGAGAAACACTGCTCTAGCGTGATCTCATGTGAAATCCTAACTTACAGTATAAGCCTCATTTCATTGCTTGTCTCATGCCCCAATAACATCTTTTCCATCATCTAACTGAGGCCAGAAACATCAAGAAGCAAGAGTCACAAAGACTCATGAGAACCAAAGTCAGGAGGGAATTTTCTGGCTCACTTCCCAGCTACAAATCATCTGTTGGTGCTTCCTCCTCCTCCTGCTCCAGGCGGTGGCAGTTAAATAAAAGAATTGGTTCCTGAGTCTGACTTTACAGTCCTAGGCATCTTAAAGGAATGTGGGGAGAATGATGCAAGGTTATTTTTAACAGTTTAATCCAGTTTCACTGCTTGCTTTCAAATTCCTCGGGGGCTGAGTGCCTGCGACAGAAAAACAGGGTGATTTTCTTTGAGGTGGGAGAGGGAGCAAAAGTTCTTTCCTTTCTCAAGTTCATGTTTGGGAACTTAGGATTTATTGCAGCAGTTTCTTTTTCCCCAGAAGAAAAATAAATGCATAAAAGCATGATTGTGACAACTTTATGTGCATAGATTTGCTCATGATTTGGTTTTGTTCTTCTGTCTTCTCCTTTTCCAGCCTGAATGTTGCCTTCATACAGAATTCATCTGCATCGCATCAGTGGGGGAGGGTATTGCCAATAGATGTGGATAGTTAAATTATATTAGATACCCAGCAAATCCAATAAGGTAATCAGAATAGCTCTTTTACGTCCAGTTCTGAGATCCTGGCTGATGGGAAAAAGAATACAGATGATGATTTCTCTGCCAAATTAAACATTTAATATTATTTCCAGCATGTTCAGGTTATTAATATTTGAAAATGTCTTAAAACAATATATTCCCCGTTCTGATAGACAGACAGATGGATAACAGGTAATAACTTTTCTATTAAAAATGTGATTGAAAGTTCTTTGGAGACCTCAAGACTCACACCATATATAATTTCTGCTTTCTACTGGAATTGGTTGCCAACAGGTCATATAGGTACTGGTTGTTTAACAACCATTTTCAGTCACAACAGCCGCAGAACAGGTGTTCTAAAGCTCATAAAGTACTTCTGGATGTCGTAAAACATCATGCCAGCACCTCTCCCCAGTCATATGACTGTTCTTTGGGAGCCTGGCAACCTGTTCACATTTATGACTGTTGCCAAGTATCCTGTGATCATGAGTTCACCATTTGTAATCTTCTTTGTGGCTTCCCAGGAAACAACAATCTGTGAACTCAGCCAGCATCTTTTTTTCTTGGCAGTTATAAAAATGCAAAAATGAATTTATTATCTATTCATGGGAGTTGAAGAAGGACAGCCAATCTCAATTAATTTTCATTATTTTTCTTTTTTCTTTTCCTGGGCATCATAGAATGAATTTTCCTTTAATACAGTACTTTTCAAAAATCAGGATGAAGCAAAAGAGAGAAGCCTGATTGAAACCTGTCATTCTACACAATCAAGTTTTTATAATCCAAATCCAGCAGGAGAGACAAACTGTGGGTCCCACCTATTAGAGGGTTCCATCTGACAGGTCCTAGAAGATGAGCCATTTCTGCCATGGCCCTCACCCTTTGGAACATCATTCCCCAATGATGGGGGAAGGTTGGCCCCAAGCCTTGTGGCCTTCTGGAAAGGCCTCAAAACTTGTTTTTTTTTCTTCAGCCTGGGAATCCCCTAGTACCAGAGAGCCTACATCTTGGCTGAGCCATGTAGAACATTTGGATTCTAACCTTTCTGTGATCTTATTAATGTTTATTAAATATTTAAGTGGTTTTATTATATGTTCTAATTGTTGATTTTTATTGTACTCTGCTCAGAACCACCTTTTGTGAGATGGAGGGACCATATACATTTGATTTTTCTTCAGATATTTTTGTCATTCGTAAAAAAAACAGACAGACAGACTGTAGAACTTGGAAATTTAAGGATGTTTTACTTGATCTTCTGTTTTACTATACTAGTGTATTGCCCCAAAATATATATCACAGGATCAAGAAAATACTGGTTTGAGAAAATGAATAAAAAAGTAAACCTGAATGGAAGGGAGAGAAGCCATGTATAAAAGCTATTAAGTGTACAGAAAGTCATATATCTGACTTTGGTATCTTTCCTCCCATATTGCATCATTATTCCATGTTGGAAGTAAGGACTGGGTAGTAACAAAGACAGATATGCACATGCAGCTAACAGGTATGGACAGTGTTTTTCATTGCTGTACAAGCTGAGTATAAAGTGTATTTAGAGGCTTTTTAGTGAATCAGAGTTAATGTGAACCTGTCTACAGTGACCAATCATAATTAAGTACACTAATAAAATTAACTATATACTTCTTCTTTAGTGGTGAGGTCCGCTATACAGATACAGATACTTTATTGGCCAAGCATGGTTAGACATGCAAGGTATTTGGCTCTGGCACAGCAGCTGTCTACAGTATACTTGCAAGACAACAGTATAAAATAATAACAAAACGAAGTTAGGTATTCAGCAGTAAGTGTGCACCCAGTAAAAAGGAAATATTATAAGTGTAGAATTAAATGTGTATACACATTAGACAGAACTTCTGGGTTAATTTAGAATTCTTTGCACTTGTGTTCTGACATGTAGCACGATCATATAGCATGGGTTAAGTATTCATTTGAATGATGGCACAGAGTAAAAACTGTCCCTGTGTCTAGTACTTTTGGTTTGCAATACCCTGTAGCACCTACCAGAGGGAAGAGGTTCAAGCCAGTTGTGTCCAGGATGAGATGGGTCTGCAGATATCTTCTCTCTCCTTTTCTTAACCCTTTCAATATACAGATCTTCTATGGAAGGCGGATTAGCTGCACAAGACTTCTCTCTGCAGTCTTGGCTGTACATTGGAGTCTGTACCTTTACCTGTCCTGTTCTATACTGGTTATATGTATACGTATATATGTATGTATGCATGCATGAAGAAGGCTAACAGCTTCTGTCTTTAATCCACATTTGCTCACTTAGACATTAGCACAAGAACCCTTGAAGTTTGCTCTCCACCATCTATATAGTCCAGGGCTGTGTTTTCCTTTCTGCTGGTCTTAATGCAGACTCCTTCTTTGGCTTCAGCTGCCTCCAGCTCCTTCCAGCTTTTTCTCCTTGGCTCTGGATCACCCGGATCCTACCCCTTCCGGTCCACATCCACATCATCCAGGCACATCTCCAGCAGCCTCTCCTGACAAACCTGGAACACATCCACCTCCTCCTTCTTCCTTTCAGGGAATTCTAAGGAGTTTTAGTCATTTCCTTTCTCTCTCTCTAAAACTGCCCACATACCTAAGCAGCGCAGGTGATAATCAGGCTGCTACAGACAAAAAAAAGTATCATCTTGAGACTCACCACGTAACACTTCTCTGCTTCAGGGCAATTCAACCTTCCACAGCACAAATCAATTATTTTCTCCCTAAGAGATTCCAATAAGCATCAAAACGGGCCACTTGTGGGACTCGTTATCAGAGAAACTATCAGAGAAAAGACGAGAACATGATTTTCTTTTAATCAGCTACAAAAGAATCTTCTGTCCACTCATCTGGTGGAATAAACCTACTTAAATATGATTATCAATAATATTGTTAAACCTAGCATGGCTTCCAAACCAAACTGTAGCCTCAAGCTTTGTTAAGGTGGCGCACTGTGGCAATAATTTATACCAATATTGTTTTCAACAGTTACATAGTTGTTTATTTAATACATTTATATAGCTACCCATTTACCCAAGGAACTCTTTTACTTGCTTAAACCACAGCAAGGGAATTATTGTACAACTGACTTCCCCTTCAGGCTTTGGGTAATGAAAGCAGGGCATGAGTAGTTACAGAAATTAGTCCAGTTTTGATGTTTCCACTGTTCTCGCCATTTTTCCCACTTCACATGGACACATAGGAAATCAAATGTACATCAAAAGTCCTGAAGAAAACTCAGTATTCTCTTCCTCTATGCTTAATGGTTTTGAGCCTCAATCACTCATTTTATTTATTTTTAGGCTAGGAAGCATCAGCCATCAGCCGATAGAATTTGCAGCCAGCCTTGCTTACCTGATACCTGACTGATTAAGTCACCCGGAGTAGCACAAATAAATGCAATCCTTATGGCTTGTTCAGGTTCAGCAAAGCTTAGCATACTAGGAGATCATACAAATTGGGATGTATTACTTAGTAGATAGGAACAGATTTGTTGTGTCTTTCTCATCCATGCACATAACAGAAACAAAAGAAGCAAAGGTAAAATCTCCTTTCAATCAAGTTTGATTCCTGTTGACTTCATTAGGAGACTTGTGTAGCTTTCTTAGCAATAACGTGGAGGTTGTTTGGTGTTGCTTTCTCTAAAAATACTTGCAGGTTTCCATTCAAGCCAACAATGGAATTGAATTCCATTCAATACAACAAGTATTCCCTGGCATTTTCTCATCCAACCACTAACCGGCCTGACCCCACGTAGCTCCATAGCCTGGATAAGGTTGATCAGGTGCTACAGCTCTCAGACTGTTTCACGCTTCAGTCACTGAAAGTGACTGTGAATTAAGGTGTATTTGCATGAAACTATTCTCACCTATCATAGACAGATAATACTGATATTGTATATACTGTAGCTTGGATGATTGGCTCAGATAAAGAACTTCAGAAGTACAGGTAGTCCTCAATTTATGACCACGCTTGAGCCTGGGATTTTGGTTGCTAAGTGATGAGTCACTAACTGAGTCATTACGTGACTGGACTTTACAACCATTTGTACCACATTTATTAAGCAAATCACTGCAGCTGCTAAGCAAATCATGCAACTGTTAAGCAAACTGGCTTCCTAATTGCTTGTCAGAAGCTGGCTGCAAAGGTTGCAAATTGCAGTTATGTGACCATAAGGCGCTGCATCTGTCATAAATGTGAGCCGGTTGCCAAAGTGTGATCATGTGACCATGGGAGGGGGTGATGGTCATAATTTTGAGGAAGGGTTGTAAGTCACTTTTTCTGAGGCTGTGTGATTTCAAACCATTATTAAATGAATGGTTGTAAGTTGAGGATTACGTGTAGAAGATATTCTCCTGGGCCTTGTGGTAGAGTGGATGAACACTCCTTATTAGAGATGATTGGTTATGTGTGTATATATATTTATATTGTTGTCCATATTGCCACTGTATTACTTTTTCACTTTATATTTTTATTCAGGTTATTGTTTTTGTATTTTGTTTCATATTGTGAGCCACACAGAGTCTCTCTGGAGTTGGGCAGTACCTAACTAACTAAATAAATAACTGGATTACTCTTCTTGGTCATCTTGCCCAATGATTAGAGATGCCAGAAATAATAGTTTAGAAAAATCTGAGGAAGTGTACAGTTTTTTCCTTCTATTCACTCATTCACAAAATAATTTCATAACTCCTAGTTGTATAGTAGATAATATTAATCATCCCAACAAATAATTATAACATGAATAAAATAGCATCCTTTCATTCACTTTCACTTCTGACTTGTGAATGAGGTTTGCAAAGTTCCTGCTTTTCATCTATTTAAACTACCTTGGTTCAGTGATCAGATGTTGTAATTTTATTTCTTCAGTCTGGGATTACTACAATATGGAGTGACTGCCATATGGAATGGCTTAATTCCTACCAACTGAATGAAGAAAAAAAGCCAACCCAAAGTAGAATTTTTTGACTGGGACAGAGAGTCTGCACCTTTAATAGTCATACTATTTAAGTTTTAGCAGGTGTAGGCTGCATGATAAATTACACCTGTTGTATTTTGCTTATTTTTGCAGCTATCCTATAATTCTGAACTTAGATTGACACAACTACAGTAAAACACAATACACATCTGTTTTATTTCATGCCTTTATACAATCATGATGCCTATTTTTTAAAAAAATACAAAGATCAGCAGATTTTAGAATGCCATATGTTTCAGTTCCCAACATGCCTTATCACCAGCTTTTCATGCTGGCCTAATGGGAGTTGCAGTGTAGAGTGTTGTCCACCCCTGTTTAAAGATAAGGGTGCCATTTGAGGGTGAGGACATTTCTTATAAACAAGGGATTTTTTTTTTTTTTGGAAAGAAAGCAACACAAAGATTTTGAGAACCTTTGCATTTCAAAGCTAGGACATCCTGCGAAAAATGGAAATGGCTTCCATATGAGCTAATATCAATCTGGAAAGACGCCACAGGAGGATTCAGACTCCCTGCTGAGGCAATTTATTAATATAAACATTTCCTGCTTCTAGCTTTAACCAGCCACATTTTATTCAGACAAGCATAGAGAAGAAACAATCATGTAAGACTTCATTGAAACCAAGTTTTCAAACTTATGTTCCAAAAATCTGGAAGCAGTTGTTCCTTTCATATGTTTTTTTCTATCACAACTGGCTACGTGCACACATGCAGACAAACAGACGCATGTGAAAACACACATCATCCCTCATTCTCAATCTGCGATCCAGACGCTTTAGTGCACTATCATCACAGACGTTTCTGTATTACTAGTCTCTTAAAAATAATCAAATGCACCAACCATTAGCTCATCTGAATTTAGAGGACAGACTTGCAGGATCCTTGAACAGTTAAGAAAACCCACAAGAACTTCAATAACAAGAAGGCACTAAACACCCAATGCTGCCCTGTGCTCCAATGGATCAACTTTCTTTTCTGCCTGTAAGTGCCCAATATTTTACAAATTGTAAATGACTGGCATGATCTTCACATGCCCAGAGATATCTGTAAAGATTTCAAACACTCAGAACACTTGAAAAACTCTTATTGTTGGTGAATCAACTGAAATGTCTAATTTCAGTGCCTCCCAAAGAGCCAATTTCATCATCAACACTCAATAGGGCTCTTCTTTGTATAGTCAGAAGCAAGCAGCATGGGCTGAAAAGAAATAAAGCTCTCTCACTATACTCATTCTGAGTGGTGGGGGACAGATAGGAAATAGAAGAGTTTCATCGCCTGCAAAAGCCACTTCCCGAAAATCCTGAATTAGCAATTTCATTTCCTGTCTGTGCCATATGACAAGAGTTTTACCCTGATCTTTTCTCATGGATAGGAAGTATGTAGGTTATATACTTATCAACTTGGTTTCACCCATTTCTGATTATTTAAATCCGAAGCTTGTCTTGTTGTTGCATCAGTTTGCATTTATTGAAAAGATCTGGATGAGAAACTTGCTTTCATATAGTTTTTTTTTTCAATACATAGACTGCATTGCAATGTCCAGAAAAACATGGGTTTGGATATATTAGGGTATCAAATGCATTTTCTATGTGTGTGTGTGTTCCCCCTGGATTTCAAACTGCTAGGTTGGCAGGAGCTGGGGCAAATAGCAGGAGCTCACCCCATTATGCAGCACCTGTGTCTCGAACTTGTGCTGCTAACCTTCTGGCCGACCAGCCCATTTCTCAAAAATTCAGCTGTGGCTGACTATGTATTGGAATGTAGGAAATGGGAAGAGATGGACATTTAAAGAAGAAAAACATAAGTTCAGATATATAAAGACAAAGCAACAGCTGTAGCAACAAAAGACCCATGTGCAAAATCTTGAGTTTTGCCTTTATTGAGAGTCACATATCCTTCCTTTTTGGCTTTTTTTTTTTATCAAACTTCCTTTTCTATACAATCCCCATACAAATCCCTATACAAATTTTGGCAAAGGAAACCTCGAAATATTCAAAGGGCAGGAAGTGTAATAATCAACGGCAAACTCATAATTAGTTGATCTTGAACTGTCCCTGCTGTCTCATTCATTAGCTGCCTGTTTCTTTGCCAAAGGTTCAGATGACTGTGCCAGACGGGGTATGTGGCCACTTTGCCAAGAATGGCGTAAGAAAAAGAAAAGAAAAAGAAAACCCACCAGATTAACCCAGAGATCACATCCAATTCTATTTCCCACACTGATGTGTTTGTTTGTTTTTCCTAGTGAGCCTAACATGGCTCAAAATGAAGTTTAGGACCTACTGGTAAAGAAACACAAAGAAATACTATCTGACGTAATAGCAAATCCTTGCTCTTGATCATTCTAAGAGAATATCAGCTCTGCAAAAAAAAAAAACTTTCAGAAAGCTCATTAGATAATTTGTTGCAGAGAATATCAGAATCTTGAATAACTTACTAGCACAATGTGGAGACTTTGGGATGAAACTCCAGTCTGAAAAAACTTATTCCAAAAACACAAATGTGTTGTAAATGCTAAAATATCACTATTTTCATTTTCGTCTGTATTTTATATTTTGGTAAATTCAATAATATTTTTTTAAAAACACACTCCTGGTTTATAATCAGCTAAGTTTGAAGGGGGTGTGTTTGTGTTTACATGCACTAGAGAAGCAAAGACAAAGCAAATTATCCAGCTTTACCTTTTGTGGAAAAACCCAGGTAATAGGAAATTCAGCCACACTGTAAGAAGACAGAGATTTTATTGTAGACAGAAGTTTAACTTTAATAATTTTAATGTATTGATTTTCTTTATTATATTGCTTCACCTACAGAATCCTTTCTTTCTCCATCACTTACATCACTAAGGACCGAAATAGCTGTTCAGTGGCTTTTGATTAGTAATGCCAAGAGCCCATCAGTTGAAGCCAAGGGATCCCACAAACCATCAAAACAGGTATTTGAAAGAAAACAAGTTTGCCAGGAATTGAAAAACAAAACAGGAAAAGGGAAGGAAAATGTTTCATTGGTTAACTTTTGCCTAACATACAGCTACTAAAGATGGAGAGCTTCTTTCCATGGCAACCCTAGTACTGAATTGCCCTAATAAATTATTCCTTTAACTACTTGCATATGATTAGAAGTGGGAAGAAGTAGTTGTGAAATTCTATTGGTGGCTATTGATTCCCGACTCAGCCACCCTTCATCTGTTTTGAGAACTTTTTTTCTTCCTCAACCATGATTCAACTTTCCTTGCACTCATCAATAAGCTGTGTGTATGCTGAGATTCTAAACGTCTTTTCCTTCCTTTATTGTTGTTCAGTCACGCAGTCGTGTCCGACTCTTCGCGACCCCATGGACTGCATTACACCAGGCCCCCCTGTCTTGCACTGCCTCCCGGAG
>JANHZU010003638.1:88441-99960 GCA_032468055.1 Acrochordus granulatus
GAGTGGTATCGTCTGCATATCTGAGGTTGTTGATATTTCTCCCGGCAATCTTAATTCCAACTGGTGATTCATCCAACCCAGCATTTTACATGATGTACTCTGCATATAAGTTAAATAAGCAGGGTGACAATACACAGCCTTGCTGTACTCCTTTCCCAATTTGGAACCAATCTGTCATTCCATGTCAGTTCTAACCGTTGCTTCTTGACCAGCATACAAGTTTCTCAGGAGACAGGTAAGGTAATGTTTAACCATGGCTTATTTAATAAACTATAAGGCTGATTTCATGTAGCACATGAAACCATAAATCATAGTTTATGTAATTATGATTTTATTTCTAGCATGCTGGCCAGAATTATCAGTATTGTCTGTACTATTTTCAGGAAATACCACACATGCTATAGAAAATTGATGTATCTAAGGCTGCTCATCTGGTTTATATCTTCACTATCTTTCTAAAAAAAAAGGCCATATGAACGTTTCATTTAACCAAAGTAAAATTGGAAGAGGAGATCAATATCTACGGGCCTATCAGATGATGACCATAAAAATAGTAAAGGCTGTGGCTTGAAATTTAAAAAAAATAAATGGTAAAGAGCACACATGAATAAATTAAATGAAAAATGAAAAGAACAATGCATATGTCATGTTTCTGTAAAACTAAGAAAAAGGGGAAAGATGGAAGAACTAGAGATACATCTGAGGGAAAATTATGCAACATTGATAAAATTAATCTGATCCAAAATATTCTATGAGGTGACATATATCCTTCAGTGTGAACAGGATGAGAGAGTGTAGAACAAATGCTTGGACCGTTTGGAGACACAAGAATGAATGAGAATATAACTGGTGAACAACTGCTTAGAAAAAGATATTTTTTGTTTCAAATATGTGGTTTAAGCATAAATCTATTCAAGGAAAAGAAATGATTAAAATATGATTGATTTCATTGTTTATATCAGTTTTGAGAGAATTAGTGAAAAAAATGAAAGAAACTTGACAGAAACCATATTGACTACAGGAAAAAGACGAGAAGATAGATTAACCTCTCAAAAGAATGAGTGAAAATGGAATGTAAGGAAAGGAAATATGAAAGTTGCCAGAAGGAGTACAAAGAATAACTCCAAGAAGTGTAAAAATTTACAAGATGGCAGACATAGCAAACCCAAATTCAGAGTAATACTACTTCAGAAACTTAGTTAAAAATATTTTATGATAAGTACAGTAATAATAATGCTTTATGAAGTTCTTCCTTTAAAATATAGAACTTTACTTATATTCAGAATAATAAATGGTTAGTTTTTTCTTATTTTCAATAAAAACTCAGCTTCAGTGCTGATCTGTAAGAAATGTTCATTTTATTCATGTTTAATGAGGGCTGGACAATATTTAAATACTGCTGGGTGTATTCAAATACCAAGGAGACTGGTAGTGATAGTTCCAGAGCATCCAGGAAGCCAGACATTTCCCAGTGATAAAATCGAACACAGATATGAGAAACATCCATGTAAGGATGAATTCTCTGGAAAAATAATTCCAGATGTCATGTGAATTGCCAAAACATTTTTTTTAGTTTTGTGTGAACAATTTTCCATGGATTTTTAATTCTTTCATTATCATCTGCAGCCTGATTCATTCCATGTAAAATCCACCAGTCTGTTTGTTTTGGGGAGTCACTGCATTCTTCAATGTTGTACCAAAGCCTTGTGTCAACCTGACATAGCTAGAAGGGATTCTCTCTATCTGGGTCAGGGATTAACTGGAGCTGACGTTGTAAACCCACTGACAGCAAATTCAGCTCTTAAGAAATACCTCCTTTCCTTTCTGCTGACAAAATTCAAATGCAGATTCATACCAGAGAAGAATGATGTGGTAAACACATGATATCTCTGGTTAATTATTTAAAAATGCTTAAGGCATTATCTATCTGATAATACTTAGCATTTCCATGGGTAATCCTTCCAACATTAGTGGTATACGTGGTCATCCTGAATAGTAATTTATCAATAAACTTATGCTGAGATGAGTTTGGAATGGCAGTGTACATATCCTGATTCATAGCTTAAACCCCTTGTTTCTCAACTATAACATCCAGATATGTAAACTTCAAATCCAAGAATCCTCCAGCCAACATATGTTTATAACTCACTAGATTGAGACTTCCCATTCATATACGATTTACTAAGATATTGGAGTTCATGCAGGATCATGCTACCAATAGCTGCTAATGATAATATTCAGGAGATTTACTATCTCCTGAATCATAGGCACTATGTCTTAAATACCGATTGCTGGGAATTGGTAGCAGAAAAGCGTATTGTTCTCTTGTCTAGACTTTGACCAGTGGCCTTCCCAAATGATCCTGTCAGCCACTGAATGCTAGACTAGAGAGTCCTGTAGCATGCTCCAAAAAGCCCTTCTTATATTTTTAAGCTATTATATGGCCCACTAAATGGCAGTTTGAGTCAAATCATATTTATTATTGCAACCAAACCTTGGAGGCAGCGAAGAAATGGTTGGATGTTCTTCACTTTCTGCTTTCAGTAGATTTTGGAGCACATATTTAGTGGTTTCTGTTACATGAGTTGGCAATCACAAACTGTTTTTCCTTCAGTAAAACGGGTGCTATAGGAGCACCAATTTCCCAATGGCTAATCCATCTGCAAAATCCACACCGATTTTTCATAAATGGATGTGTGAATATCTGTGATATTGGTCAGACATTGGGAGATTGTCATAAATCCTGTTCTGGAACTTTGCCATGATTTTAAATGATCTCCAAAGTCAACCATTTCTTGGCCTATAATCTAATTGCCCCAACATTGCTGCAAGAGGAAAATGTGATAATATCAAGGAACTGTGTCAAGAAATTTTTCAGGAGTAATCAGAGCATTGAAGATAGTCTGCAAATGATTAAGATCTGTTGTATGCCTAAAAAAATAGTTTGACACTAAGCCAAACATTAATCTTTGTGCCTTTAGATTAAAGCAAGTAACATTTTGATGTCCAGGGGCTTTATTTTCTTTTGGTTTGGAAAATGCTCTACTAGTTGCAAAGTGCCTTTTAATCTATGGGACAGTGACAAAAGGAAGATTTTTGATCCATTGTTTTTCACACTTGGGGAACCTGAGAGCTCTAAACAGTTATTAATTTATTAAGAGTATAATACACCTATTCAATTTCACTTCCCAGTTGCAAATTGGGTCCAGTGAGAAAAGAATTAATGCCTGCCAAAAGGGGAGACTATGTATGGCCTCAAAGCTTTTCTATCCTTTTGTAGATCAATATTTAAAATATGAAGAACTGGAATTTGCAATACAAGCTCTTGTCTCCCAGAGCAAGGATAGATTAGATTGCAGAGATCATGAATAGGGTTACTGGGGTGATTGATTAGAAGTGAACGTTTTAAATCCAGTTTGGATGATGGTCTTCAAGGGACAGAATTCTTATATCCCCATTTTTCACTTTGATGGTGCAAAAATATTGAAAAGGCAATTATAAAATGTTTATAGATTAATCTCAATTTAAAGCTTTACAGCTCAAGTGGATGAACCCATTAATTTACTGTATACTTAATCCATCTCATTGGAATGCTTCATAGCATATTATTTCTATCCCTGGTGGAAAAGAGTGAAGAAGTAACTGGAGAGAGCGAGTGGCACAGATCTGTGAGTACTGTACATGCAGAGCATGTAAAATTTATATTATGGTGTGTTCACTTTGAATACTGGCTTTTGCAACACCAAGTAAACATACAGAAGACAAGAAATGTAAATTATTTGAGTGGGGAGGAATGAAAGGCATTAAATATTGGGGGTGGAGGACAGTATGGATGTGTTAATATGCCAGCTTCTGCTTTTCTTTTGTTCAAAGAAGTCCTTTCAATTCCTTTTCATCAAATTAGCCAGAGACAAGGGGCTTCTATACTAGCTAGAGTAATGCTCTCCCCACACAATCCAGCTTCTAAATATGCCCCTCCATTAGTAACCCAGACACTTGTTCTTTTTTGAGTGCATCCTTGGGCCCAATCACACAAATGGGACTTGTCTCATGGAACAGAAGGAGAGATTGAGTGTTCAACATAAATTCATATTAATTACATGATCTGGCTAGGTTAGTGATGGAAAATCTTTTGGGCTTGGCATGTCAAAAATTTGGTCAATGCCTAACTTGACTCTACTTGAACTTAACTTGTCACACCTCACACCTCCATGAAGTAACGAGAAACAATTATTTACACATTCTTTAAAAAAATACAATCTAATCATATATGTGATCTCCAGAGACCTTCAGCCTCATGTTCTAAGCTCCAGGTCACGAGGTCTTTGTTGTTGAAGCAACTTCAGAAAATGCTCCTCTGCAGCCTCTAAAAACCACACAAAAATATGTCCAGAGGCTATGCAAGAGCATGGCCCTCTTGTGCAACTTCCAGAGGTTCCACAAGAGCACACCCCATTCTCACATGGCCTGCACAGCCTCAAACTTTGCATGCTTTGAAGAATAGCTGTTGGGTGTTGGTGAATGCTGACATGCCACCCAAACATTGCGGCATGTCACATTTGACATGCATATCACTGGGCTAGGTCTTACATTTTCCATTTTTCTGAGTTGTATAATAGAGTTCTTTCTTTTAAAGGACCCATGACTAGAGATGGTTGAGCTTAGATATGTCTAACAATTATCATTCCAAGGAAAATACTTTTCCCATGTCACAAAGTTTTGGCTCTGAGATTTATTTGCTTTTGTACCCCTTTTATTTGCTTAGGCCTTCTGGATCAATTCAAATTTTATTTCAATTATCCTTTGCCTTTTTATTTTCATCAACAGGATGAAAAATGCAGATTTTTTCACTGTCCTCCTAAAAGTTATGATTTTGGATTTTGTATGCTTTTCTGTCCCTTCAGTGGTCTTCTATCCATGTATAAATTATTTTAAACCTATATACACAAACACATACATGCTTTAGATCAATTAAAGTGTCTGTGTGTGCTTTAAAATATTGTATGGTCTTAAGGATCTTCAGGATAAATATAATTTGCCAAAAATTGCAGAGGCAGTATTTCCAGATAGAATACTTTATGACATCTAGATATGGCCCCACAGCCCTAAGCACTTTACAACTCTGTATTTATAAAAAATTTAATACACTTTCTATACAAATAATAATTGTTAAATTCTACTATATTAGATACTTAGAAGGACACAGACGTCTGGAATAGCAAAATGGAATATCTTATATTTCCAAACCAATGTGTCCAGTATTTCTTCATCATCCCTGAATGATAAATATTCCTATAATATTCTCTTTTTAAGCATGAGCACAAATGCTTAATGCTAAATCAATCTATAAAGAACAGAGAGATAAAATATTTTATATAAACACATAATACTGATAGTAATCCTTATATTGGTGAATACATTTTGCAAGATAATTGTAAACTCCATCTGGGTTTCAAGTGAATGAAGTTCAGTTTTACCTTCAAAAAGATTTAGATCTAATCAATTTTAATACATTTGAAGGGCATCATGTTGCTGTTATAGAATGATCCACATTAATCCCAACGGCATTTAAAAGCTCAGGTGAATAAGCCCATTTATTTGAACTAAATCTCACTGATACACTTCATGGAATATTATTTTATAATTGTTTCAGATCAAGAAATAACCACCAAAAAAAAATCCATAGATGGCACTGTACTACACTAAATTATAGGGTATAAATCATAAGCCTGCTAGATGGCAAACTGATAAATATTGCCATCTTTGGTGACTATTTATTTTATACCCCATCCATTTCGCTATAGCGACTCTGGGCGGCTTACAATATAACATCAGAGTAATAAAAACACCTCAGCAATAAATAAGGTAAAATTCTAAAAGAGGGATGAAAAAGATTGTAGGGGGCTATCACCTTCTATGTCCAATAAGCCAGTTCTTTTGGACAAAATGCTTTCAAGAAATTTATTTATATGTTCATTTTAACTTTTCCCTATGCTGCTCCATATTAGGACTTTGGATGAGGCACAATAAGCAGAAATGGAGAATAAAATCACAGGAACATAATATAATATTCAATAAAATAAGGAATCATCACCCAACAATCATACAATGGACTGAAGTCTGGGTGGAATTAGTAAGGTCTTTTCTAAATGAAATAAAAATTGGGACAGGCTCTATTTCTGGCAGTAGTTTTACAGAGCATAAGGGCTATTACAATTGGGAAAATCACCCAACTATCTTTCACAGGGATTCCTGCTGTTTGTTTACCATGTTTAGTTGAGTGCTGTATATCAATACATCTTATCTTCTGTTTGTTGTAATTCAAAAATATGCATGTTTTCTGTGGTCAGCAAGATAGCAAGAGGCAGATTCTTGCAAACTGGCAATATATAAGGCTGCTTTTTTTCAAACCATTTTTCTCTTTATCTTTTAAATTAATTGTAAAAAAAACCCTCAAAGGTACTAACAGGTATGGTTCCTGCCACTTCCTTTTAAATGTAAAGGTAAGGACTGCCTTGATTTGAACATGCTTAGTAAATACATGAAGTTATGTACATCATTGTCTTGGTCACAATATCCAAGTTTTGCCATTTTCTTAAGTCTTACCCCACTCAGTTTTTTTGAGACCAACCAAGGCTGGCTAGGTGCTAAGCCCAAATTATACAGCAAGTATCACTTATGGTACAAATACTTTCTCTAATATATTTGTTCAGTCATTTCCAGCATCAATTCCCACATGCTGCTCTGAAAGCATAGAGAAAAGGTTATGTTTTCTCATCTCTTGGAGATGTGAATGGTTTTACAAATACTTCTAAAATGAAAACATGATGGTTTGAAAAACCCCTAATCACTTCCTATTAGTATTAAAGTTATCTTATTATTACTTCACTTGAGGGGAGGCTTGAAACAAAACTTGATTGATTTTGCCTGAATGTAAGAGAAAGAATTTGTAACTAGGTAATCAAATAACATAATATATGAGGGTGAATTCATCCATCACTGACACCAATTCTGTATTGGGACTCCTCTTATATAGGCAAGGCTCCTATATCTGATTAAGCAATAATTGATTAGTTTGGGATTTAGAAGTTCCTGTGAACCATGGCTTTGCTAGCAAACACTAGTTCAAATGAATTATAATTTAATATAATGTGTGAACTCAATCAGTATTGAATCTGTTCTTTGTACTTGCTGGATAGCTCATCAGATACACCCAAATGGTACTGATGAAAACAGGAATGAAATACATCAGAGAGAGCTCATTACCAGAATGTATTTACAGTATTTTTTCCCCAAAACTTTCACACTTAGTTCTTCCACAGGATTTACAATGTTAACATGGAAAGCCTTTAAATGTTTGTGTAGAGTAGCTATTTAGCCATGAATAATTTCTAGGGAACTGAAAATATGTTTTAGCACTCAACCACATGGGTGGAGACTGACCGCATGGGTGTCTTTGATCCCTATTCATGTGAAATCACTTAAATGTTCTTCAAGCCTTGTAACAGCTGTTCCAGGAATAGCAGTTCCTATACTGGTTCCATAAATGATCAAAGCTTCTCACAATAACTCCTAAAAGTGACCAAATCATAAAAGGGAAAACATTGTAAATAACTGAGTATAATATAGTTATTTGTATATTACAGCAAGTTTGTGATAAATGCAAATCTAAAGAAATATCTTACTGAAAGCTATGTAATGCGGAGGGTAAGGCCTAGGTTTGAGCATCTGAATCCAATCTGCTAAATTCAGTCCTTTACAAAGATAACTGACTATAACAGAATTGGGACAAAAGGTCCGAGAACTAGCAGGCAATGGAACTGGCTATATCAAGTAAGCAAAGAGGGAAGTAACTCGTTGGTCAGACAAGTCTTTCTTACGATCATCAAGTCAGATTGTGAAAACAATAATTGTAAATTGATATTTCAAAATACACAAGATTCAAAGATCAGGCTTTATTAATAAATAGTTTGTATCCCACAAGGCAGAAATATTTGCAATTAAAATTGAAAATTCAGCACAGCATCAGTTTGCATTTTATGGCATGCTGAACTTTGCACCAAAAGGAAAAAAGAAATCCCATATAATTCCACTAGTATTTTCATTTTTTTCAGGCTACCAGTGATCATGGATGTATGAAATAGCAGACATTACAACTGGAAATTTTTGTCTGATAACATTCTTTTCATAATTCCTAAGAACAACTTATTTCATTTTCTTTCTCTCTTTGTGCATGTGTTAATATATGATTTAAAAAGAATAAATCTCAAGAGATTATTTCTACAACAACAAAGGGAAAGATATAGTCTTTAAGATCCCCAAGAAAGAGTGTTCTTCGATTACAAACTTCATTTTTTCCCTGCTCAGTGCATATGCAGAATTTCTCCTGGGCTAAAATAGTGAAACATCCAGCATTTAATTTTGTCATGTGGAAAACATTTTTTCTAAAAAAAGGAAACAGGATCAGCACCGTTATGCTTCCAAAACACAAAATATATGCACTATTTCCAGAAAACTATATGCTATAATTTGTGGCATTCAGCACAACTGATGCTCTGTTCTCATACAACATGTCATAAACTACGCTTTCAGTTCTTTCTTCTGGATATATTTCCTTTCAAATGTGGATTCTTTCCTTTTATTTGTCTTTTCTTCCATCGTGTGTGTGCTTTCTTGATTAAATCACTGTGGATTTTTTATTTTCTCCTCTGGAGATATTTGTGCTGCATTTAATGATATGGCATCTATTGCAGCCATTTCTACAGTACTCATGACACACTCAAATTTTCAACAAGGTTGTTCAGCTGACATGTTTGGACATCAAGCCATTGTCAAGTAGAAGAGCTCAGAAAAGGAATGTACAGACAAGACAGATAATAGAATCAGATGAGATCATTGTTTCCTTAACTTTGCAACTTTAAGATAGGTGGACTTCAACTCCCAGAATTTCCCAGTCAGCTATGCTTAAAGTTGCCAAGATTGGAAAACAATGGATTAAATGGAATGGATTAGATTAGATGGAGCTACACATTCACAAAAGATCTGTCAAGCTTGAAAAAAGGTTGAATAATTTTTAAACAACCTAAATATTGTAATAGTGTGGGGTGGAATTGAATGGGAAGTATTTAAAACCACAGCATGTTGCTCCACATTACTATTCTTGTGAACACCTTTCCTGATCCCCTCCCTCCCTAAACACTTTAATTGCCACTGTAACTGTGAACATTGTGGATAGCATAGTGGTTAGTTACTTAAAGGTAAAGGTTTCCCCTGCCAGTTGTGACCAATTTTAGGGGCAGTGCTCATCTCCGTTTCATAGCCGAAAAGCCAGAGTTGTCAAAGACACTTCCGTGGTCATGGGGCTGGCATGACTATGCACATGGAATGCTGTTACCTTCCCACCAATTTAAGTGATTCCTATTTATCTACTTACATTTTGCATGCTTTCGAACTGCCAAGTTGGCAAATGCTGGAGTAAATAACAGAAGCTCACCCCATTATGTAGCCCCTGGTCTCAAACTTGGGCTGTAACCTTCCAGCCAATAAACCCAGCATCTTAACCAATAGGCCAAGTTAGTTACTTAGTATGTCATAAAAGATCTCAGTGGATTTGTGATGGCTAATTTAAAAAGAAAGTGGAGGAAATGGTTCTTGAGCCACAATATGTTTTTGTATTATTAAGTTTAGGTTTTTGTGCATGTTTTTTCCTTATTTGCTTTTTTCTGATCTGTGATAAAATGATGGTGATATATTATGTTGCAAATAAGTTTAAGAATTTTTCATTATTCTCATGGATGAGTCTTAAATCTAAATAAGTAATCAGAAATAAGGAACTTGATTCCCTCTTCCCCCTTCTTTACACAAACATATACATGGACACACAGGAAAAGAGAGGGGACACACAGCTTGTATAGTCTTGCTCATCCATCACACAGCTGCAGTATTATCTCCTCAATCCATCAAAATTAGAATTAGTTTGAAATCCTAACAAAAATTGCTTCCAGGTGAGTATTTAATCATGAAATCACAATAAATTCATTGACATTAAGGAAGATAAATCTATACATAAATCTTCCATGTTTTCCTACCCCTCTGATATTTTTCTCCCATGGGATAGAAACTTTAACTTTTCTGAGAAACACTCAAAATAACACAGGCTTCAGAGGAGGAAATATTTTTTCTATTATCTTTTTCAGAAGGTATGTGTGGTAAAAGGAAGGGTGGAACCAGGGCTTAAAAGGGAGATCAGCCTTGAGCTGCTATACATGCACAAATACCAAAGGTCCAACTCCTCATGAGGATCATTCGCCTTATTTTGGAAAAATTCTTATTTGGAGAAATTCTTGTGACCTTATACCATCAATAAATCTGCTAGCTAGAACTGCACTGACTAAGCCTGATCCTTCAGTTCTAACAGTATGATTTCAATCTGGGGAGAGGTTTATTGGACAAAATGAGATTATCATAGCTCGATTTACTAGAAATGTATTATGTATATATATATTTAAAAGTGTTGAGCTGTCATTTATAAATATGAAATTAAAAACCAAAATTTGAATGCATCTTCAGCTGTTTTGGACTGGGTCCCATGAATATTGGTTGGCCAACATTATGATTACAAGGAAATAGCCAGCTAGGGCATTTTTGTAGCATACTGCACGGTCACCTGTGATTCTTCTTTTCCATCCCCAATTCAGATTGAAAAAGCAAGGCCTTATGTGAACATGTTCAAAGCATCTAGGTTGCCTCCAAAATATACCACAAAGCAGAAAAGTCCCAATTATTTTCCAAGCCTCACATAAAATATGAAAAGTTATCCCCACATATTTGCTGCACTTTTGTGTCATTTGCAATCACTTAAGTCAGCACAACATGCTTAAGCCTCAGCCCTTCACCAAGACTCAGAGATGTTCATTCTGGTGAGCATAGTAAATGAACTTGTGGGCTTCTTCATAGAAATCTATATCCCTTTTCTTAAACCCAGGATATAACTCATAACAGCAAATGGAGAAGTATTTCCTATGACATGAATAATAATAAAATTGACTAAAAGGATTGTAATATCAAAGATTTGTCTCATTCATTAAAAAATAATTCCCAATATAGTACTGATTACATGCAATGGGATTGAGTACTACTCAAGTGAACAACTTTGTCAAAACTTGAAATCCAGTTTATGAGCCTACCCCACCTCTGCTCATACAGAAACTGGAACTATGGCACAAAAGTGCAGCACTGATAGGCCAAAAGCTTTCAAATAAAGGAGTACTATGCAGGTATCCTCATTCTTGAAAAAGGCTTAAGACCTTAGAAGGTAAGGTAAAGGTTTCCTCTTTCAGTCGTGTCCAACTCTAGGGGGTAGTGCTCATCTCTGTTTCACAACCAAAGAGCCAGTGTTGCCTGAAGACACTTCCATGGTCATGTGGCCAGCATGACTATACGCCAAGGCACATGGAACACTTAGTTTCCCACCAAAGATGGTACCTATTTATCTACTTGCATTTTTACATGCTTTCAAA
>JANHZU010003638.1:100060-110490 GCA_032468055.1 Acrochordus granulatus
TTTCCCACCAAAGATGGTACCTATTTATCTACTTGCATTTTTACATGCTTTCAAACTGCTAGGTTGGCAGGAGCTGGAGCAAGTAATGAGAGCTTACCCGTTATGCAGCACCTGAGTCTCAAACTCGGGCTGCCAACCTTCCAGCCAACAAGCCCAGTGTCTTAACCACTAGGCCACCACAGTATAATAATCTGGCTAATACACCTATGTTCTGTCCCCTAGTAAATGGATCTCAAAGGTCCTCATCAAACAAAAAGAGCCATTTACACAAAGTATAGCTTACAGTCCAAGGTGCAAAAGAATAGTGCATGAAGCCTGGAGCCTCTTAATGTTAATCCAGGCAGCCAGTCATGAATGCTACAAGAATGTCACATCTTCTTGAGACTGAGCCCACTGCCAATGACCATCACATTCCAGGTGCTTCCTGTTATTGAGCTTGTAATTCTCTGAATCAGTTTTGCTATTCTTGGAGGCCTTTACTGCTAGACTATCTTTGCTCAGTTGCTCAGAAGCTACAGAGGTAAATTTCTCCTCAAGGCTCTGAACTAATACAGGGACATGTCTACCCAAGATTCCATTAGCTATTGATGGTGACAGCTGGGCAGGCACACTTTGCTTGTTAAAATTTTGGCTTTTAGCTAAGCCAGAGGCCCATTCAGTATATGTTTTGCTTTTGTCCTGCTCTTTGTCTACTTTTGCAAGAAAGGCCCTATCCAGATCTGCCTTTGATCTTTCTAATTCATTTCTGCCCAGAGGTCTACCTAAGTTGGGTGACATGGGTTCCACAGAACAGTTTTGTCCATATTCATCCATATCATCAGCTAGTGTATCTAAATAGCTACCAATAGATATACTATCGAGCTTGTCATTGGGATCCTGAAGGCTGTTCCAACTGCCTCTTCGGGATGTATCTTGACTTTCTACCAAGCTGTACTGACTGCTGGTAAGGCTGCTACAGCGGCTGGTCAGCATCCCTTTTTCCTCAAGAAACCACTTGACTGCTTCTATTCCATCATTCACAGCTACCAGTTGATGGAGGATCTTGATATCTATTGCTCTTAGGTAGGCCTGTGAATGAAAGAAGAAAGTATAATCTGTTAACTGGATCATAAACTTGATGAAAGATCTTCCAGGTAAACTGGAATTATTGTAGACCAATACAACAGGCAAAGGCCCAATATTTCTAAAGCAAAAGATACCAACTACAGAAATATAACTAAGGGACGATTTTTCACATTTAACTAGGCTCAGGATGTCTTCATATGCCAAACAATATACCCATTCTTTTCTAAGTTAACATGTTAATGATCCTTCTCCAGTTTATATGTATGCTCCCATTCATTTCAGGTGAGTGAAAGGATCATTAACCATGTATCTATAAGAGAAAGGAGAAGAATATGTTGGTAGTTGTGGCCATTGCTGAGATATGCTCTCCAATATTTCCAAAGATTGAAAAGATCAGATGCCTGATGTAAGTGATGTTTATTTCCACAAAACATTGAAAAGGGGGAGAAAAAATGAACAAAATAAGTAGATACTGGCTGTCATGTATGTAAATAGGAAACCATAATTAGTCATAGATCTCCTCTTGAATAGAATTAGAATTTATATACTCATTCTCTGAAATAAAAACCTAAAAAAAATTACCATTATTAAATCCTATATCTACTAAATAATATACAAATGTTTTGAACTTTAAATACTTAAAAACTGCAGCATGGGTGGTCAGTTCACAATCCATGAAAATCCATTACCTTCAGAAACAAAAATATACTCACTGACTATACAGAAAACTCCATTCTCATGATAAATTGTCCAATGGGACATGATTGCTGATTTTCTACCAGCAGCCAGTAATTGGTACTGGAATAATGTACTATAGATTCTATACTATTGGAAATTGTTTTATATGTAATATATTTGGACCATTGCACTTGTGTGGTGTAATCTGCTGGAAAATTTTGAATGAAAACTCCAGTTTCCCAATCAAGTACCACCAGATATACTATATTTTAATTACCATGTTACCCAGTTAAAATTCAACACTAGTTTGGAGAAGGCTACCACTGTGGCAAAATACAAGGCATTCTAACCTTCTGTCTGTTCTAATGTGTGGGGCATGGTGGCCAAATGGTTAGGACACTGAGCTTGTCAACCAGAAGATTGGCGGCTCAAGTTCAAGACCCAGTGCTTCCTAACAGAGTGAGCTCCCATTATTCACCCCACCTCCTACCAAAGTAACAGGATTCTGTGCACCTTGGTGTACAGTCATGCTGGCCACATGACCATTGAAGCATCTTTAGACAATGCTGGTACCTCGGCTATGAAACGGAGATGAGTACTGCTCCCTAGAGTTGGACACAACTGAAAGGGGAAATTTATATCTTTATCCATTCTAGTACAGTCAAAAATGTTTAGTAAGGAGGAATTACAGAAGCTCTAGCACCAACACCTGCAGAGACACTAACCTGGGAAAAGATGAAAGAATCAGTGAATCAACAAGAAGAAGGCATTTCCACTCATTAAAGTATTATATTTTAATCTTTTAAGTATTAGATTTGCCATTAAGTCTTTTTGCAGTTTTAACTCCATAGGCAAATTCATTAACACAAACTATAAGGCCCTAGGATGCCCAAACCATATGAAAGGGACCATCTGTCTCTATCTGTTTATCTTTCAGAATCTGGCATTTTCTCCAACTATTACATGCTTTTGTGCTGAATAACGACATGGTAAAGATTTAAATTTTTTATGTACTGAGTAGCAACAGCAAACAGCTCCTAACAAAGAGAATAATCCAACATTATTTGATTTTGAAACAGCTGTTTGGCTATATGAATCAACTTCAAGCAAATTGGAGCTGCCAAAGTGTCAGTCTGTTTACTCTTGAATGTTGCCTTGCAAGAATAGGAGATGCAGTCACGAAGGGCAGAAGAGAGGCAAAGCGCTTGAAAAGCTAGCACAAAACTTGTTTAGAGAAGCTTGATTTATTAGATGTAATTCAAAGAAAACACTATTGGTAAATGATTCCAGCTGGACTAGATAATGTTGAACTAGTTGATGGGGGATGTGAGCACCATGGACAGAGGGGAACAGTTCCAAAAATACATGCTTAAAAATTAACCAAAAAGAATGTCTTTGCCTACAGATTAAGCAGAGCAACCCGTGGAAAGTGGGAACACTAAAAGCCATAAATTTACAGAGGCTTTATAGATTATTCCAATAAAATATGATATGGAGAGACCATTACCTATAAGAAGTTTGTTTACAGAGTTCTTGACCTAATACAATTTATCACGTGCAAAATAAGCATGTTTACAATCCTGTCATATTGGTGTTACACTAATATTTCCAAAAGTGACCGTAACATGGAAATAGTTCTTAAAGGAATTGAAGAAAATTACATATGATAATTCTCTACAGTTTGCTTTGAATTTAAAGTTTCAGAGTAGCAAACAAGAATTCACAAACAAGAGTCTCTGTATTTCAGTTGCACAACTTGATCTTAGAAAGTAAAAATTTGAATGAACAGCTGGAAGAATTGTATCTACGGAAATATTTGTCCAGAAACCATTTCAGAAAATCAGGAAGAAACATGTGAAAAATAGGACATGAATCCAGTTGCACAAGGCTATAGCCCTGTTTTTGAATAAAAGTGAACACCTGATGTTTGTTCAAGAGCTGTGACTAACATGTTGCAGCAATTCCCAATGAATTGTTTTATCTGAAACTGGATGGATAACTTGAAGGGAAGGGAAGAGGAAAACTTCTGAATTCTATCTTAATTGTAATTCATAGCTTTCAAAACAAGTTCTTTATTGTTAAAAATTCCAAGAAAATACAGGGCCAACAACATCAATATTTGCTGGTTATGTTAATATGTCTATCTAAACCTTATAAATTTAGCAATATATTTGAATGATACATCAAACAGTCAAAAACAAATCCAATTTATCTGACTGTTGGCCATGTTACCTGAAGTCGTGAATTATAGTGCAGAACATCTGGAAGGGCACAGTATGAAGGTAACTCATTAAGAGCTAGGTGCGGTTGATTAACCATGCTCATAATTCCATCTCAGATTAATAAGGAAAGCAAATCCTGCTGAAAATACTCCTGAATTTAATTGTATAAAGTGCTCCAAGAATGAATCACAGGATTCATTTTAATGGGCAGCTACTTACTTTTTAAAAGTTCCTTTTTAAAGGGTTGAATTTTGTTTTCAAAACAAAAAGGCTTTATTTTAAAATATGTATTATTTCAGTCTTAAATTTCAAGAATTTATGGAAGGGCCTTTGTAGGACAAGGAACATATTAAGCAGCCTTATAAAAATATTCATCCCCTCATCCCAGATGAAGATTTGCCACATTAATGAAGATTTTTCCAAAGTGAGGTAAGACTAGTGGCCTGAAATGGGTCTTTTTAGTAACAGGGCCAATTTGACATAATAGTTGGCCTAGAAAAATGTTTTAGTCTTGCCTTAGGCATAAAAGCTGACTGGGTGACTTTAGACTAATCACTGTCTCTCAGCCCAACTCATCTCATGGGATTGTTGTTGTGGGGAAAAGAGGAGGCAGAGCCTTATGAACACTGCTTTGAATTGCACAGAATAAATGTGGAATATATATCTATTAATAAATAAGACATCCAACAATGAAAGATGCACTGATTTTATTGTCTGTTCAGGCCCAGACAAATGATTTTTATTCTCCTAGGCCTTTGTAATTTGTTATTTATAAATTATCTACTGCATAAACATTTTAAGTCTTCTGGCTGATACTTTTATTATATTTTACACGCATTTAATTAATGTGTTACTTTCATTGTATATTTGAATGTTTACTCTGATCTTCTTTTTCTTTTAAAATTGTGATTATTATTTTTCACAATCCACCTGGAAAAATGTGGTTCTAAAGATGGCATATGAATGTTAAAACTCACAAATCCTTCAGGACTTTGAGGCAGCAAGCTTAAGACTTTTTCCTCCCATTTTTTCCAAAACAGGAAAAAGGTAGGGTAGAAAGAGCAATAGTGACTAGCCCAAAGCCAGCCTGTGGGCTGGGAATAGACTTCAACCTGGGAATCTCTGGTTTTAATCTAACACAGTGTTTCTCAACCTCATCAACTTTAAGATGCATGGACTTGAACTCCAAAATTCCATGCATTGGCTGTGGTTGAGAAAACTGGTCCAACACAATATGTTGGGGCTAATATTGTAACCATAGGTAGATAGCACTGTTGTTGGTACATCTATTCTCTAGCAGGATATTTTAAAATTCCGTTTTAAAACAGTTGAACCTTTCAACTGTTCATTGCAATTTCATTAATTCTCAGAATACAAAAAGTAATCACTACAATGTGGACATGTTGTGCCACTGCAACTTTACTTTTGAACTAAAGAGATGCTGTAGAATTCCAACAGCATAGTGATTGACTGAGATTTATGTGCCAAGACTTCCCAGGCATCAAAATAACATCATACTGAATTACAGTACTCCCTAATGAAAAGAGGAATGATAAAGAAAGCTTGACAAAAAAAATGAGATAAAATGGACCATGGATCTTTGGATTTTGTCTTGACAAAATTTTGTCTTGTATTGACCACAAAAAATTTAAAACACAGATCGTACAAAGAATCTCTACCACAACAACAATGCTCATGAAAATGATGCCATGATTTCATTTTCTTCCAGCCCAGGCTTCCTTCAGTTATGAGTAGTACAAACAGTTCTTTTAGTCACTTAGAATTATAAGGCTAGTACTTTACTCTGTGTTTATTTAGCCTTCCATTTATCTTCCATTTAAAACATATAAACCAGTTGGTAGCTAACAAAACAGCAAACTGGTGAATTAAAATTACCTTGATAATAAAATACTCAGTATAGCAGCAGAAAATTATAGAACACAACCAAAAGAAAATGCCACTTAAAAGAAAAGCATAGACTTAAAAACTAAATTAAATGATGTAAACATTTTCAGTCCAGACCAAATGTATTCTCACCAAAAATAAAGGCTTGTTTCATGAACTTTCAGAAAGCTTTTAGAAGGGGGTTTTGGAACCTAGATGCCACTATCAGAAAGGCCTCCTCTTGTATTTCACTGAATGTATTTTCTAAGAGGTTTTAACCCTTGAACAAGTAAAAAGATAAAATCTTTTTTGAGTCATATTCATCCATGAAACAATATAGAAGTGGCATGCCAATGTTTCCTTCAAGAATGTTTTTCAATTTTCCAGACTAGCCTGAAACTCTGATACTTCTCAAATAATAACTGGACTTCCTAGTCCAGACCAGATTAGCAAGAACTACTACATGCTGAGGCCTGGAGCAAGCGCCTCAAACAAGATAAGCAGACCTTGAAAACACATTACACATACTTCTTTGTGTCAGTTGGTATAATGTGATATCCAACAGCATGAATTAAGTGCAAACACCCTCATCTTAAATTACTTGTTGACATTTTCCCTGTTGGCCATGCTGGCTGACATTTAGAGAGTCTATATTCTAACACATATGGGGCATACGTTTTGACAAAAGAATGCTTGGCCATCTCACATTGGCTGGGGTGGGAAGCAGAAATTGCTTTTTCTTGCCTCTTCTCCTTGATATCTCACTTAAGAAGGCTCCTTTTCAAACCAAGAGGGTCAGGGAGAATTACCTGCCCCAGTCTCATCAAAAAGGAATCTAAACCAAATGTCCCAGGAAAAAAAATGATGGATTCAGTCAATTTCAATTTTACTTCAATCTCTAGTAGGTAGCAAAAATTTGCAAAATTCTGCAACCTTTAATAAAAAAGGAAACTGGACTTTTATTGCAAGATGTTATTGGATAAAATAAAATAAGTAATAAAAGTCCAGTAATTAATAAAGTTATTAATAAAGTTTGCAAATTTTTTTGCAGTTTTTGCTACAGATCATAACCTGGATTAATGAGAATATATACAAAGACAATCTGTAGTAGGAAAACAACCCTTCCCAGATTTGTACTTGGATAAAATTCTCAGAAGAAAATTAAAACTCCAAGATGGATGTAGAGCTTTGCCCCAGACCAGGGAATTAGAGGCAACCAAGTTAGCGTGCTCTGCTGGCAATTCTATGGCATGTGGTTCTGTTTTCCACTTACATGCAAACTGTGAAAACAGTTTGATTCACCATGTGGAAATCGATCTCCTAAATCAGCCATTCGTGGCAGTGCAGCATGTAACTTAATATATCCCAACTGTTTTCCTTCCACATTTCTCAGCATCCTTGTAAATGAAGACATCCATGATGGAAACAAAGTATATGATGGATGAAAATACACTCAGTTTGAAAAATCAAAACAAGACAGTTTTCCTAAGAAACCTTATGAGTATTTTCATGCTAGAGAGCAGATGTGTCCTCAGGCAAACAGCCAGCCAGTGTGTGGAGAATGAAGGACTGTTCCTCGGCATGCTATTTTCTGCCTGGAGAAACAATCTCAAGACAAAACAATTTTCTCTCATTCTCTATTTAATGTTAACATGGAAAAGTAATACTTAAATGCCAAGGTTCATATGAAAGATCATTTCAAAAATGGGGATTAGATTGGTGTTGAGGCCCCATTGTTTATTACAATGCTGATTGTCATATTTGGCCCCCAAATTTAAAAAAAAGAAAGAAAAAAAGATCAGAAGTAACTTGAAGACTGCTTGTGTTTTATGTGACATATTTTCCATTTTTATGGATATCTCTTAACAGCACAATCCTGTATACATTTACTCAGAAATAAATCCAAATTCAGTGGGATTTAATTTCACTTCCATGGGCTGCAATGTAAATCACACTTGATGACACATTGCAGAGTGTTCATCTAATTTAACCGAGATGACTCTCCTCTTGAGTTGCCCACAACTGGGAGTAAGATCCTTTCAAAAAAGTAAACTTTCCTTCTAAGCTGACAGGAAAAAATGAATGGAGAGTTTGCAAATGTGGCATTTATGTGGCACGTTTTAAGTGTTTAGTCCCTTCAAATATCATGTTTTAAATATCACTACAATTCTGTCACTGATACCCCATTTGCAGATGAGGCTGAAAGATGGCAGCTGGCCTGAGGCATCCTTGAGAAAATATAGTTACGATAGAGCTTTAAGGTTTTTGAGTTATTTTCACCTTCTCAACAAGTACAGCCACCATAATAACCTGTAGTTACACCAGAGGATTGAATACAGCAATTTTAGGCATTTTTTTTTAAAGTTTCCTTTGAGTCAAGTTCAATTCTTGGTGATTTCCTGGAGATACATAGTGTATTATAAGTAACAGTACAGAAGTGGTTTCCTCTAATGCTTTCCAACTTTTCAGTCTAGTCTACTGCTCTGTATTTTATGCACAGCTTCTTGGAAATAAATTCTATTGTTATCCCTTCTAAACTTTCACCTCAAAGAAAAGAGAAGTGGAGAAGCAATCTTTATTAGCATTTTGTAAATTACTCAAAACTGAGTTAAGTAGAAGCAAATTAAAGTTGTGACCATTGCCAGCTAATTACTGGGTTTTATTGGTTTGATTGTTTTATTTTAATTATTTATTTCATTGGATTTAGAGCTTGCTCAACTCCTAGACACCTCCAGGTGGCTTACATATTAAAAATAAAACAGTGAAATGAAAAGAATAAAAGAAACATGTACTTATGTTTTGTGGTTAGATGTATTTTTCAAGTTTTATTTTTGTTATTAATATTATACTATGGATGTTTTTATAAATTAAATGATATTGTAATCCTCTGAGAATCACTTGAATGAATTGATTGGTAATAAAACAAATTAATACATTTTTTTCTTTGTTTAATGATGTCCAATTCTCCAGTTCTTGGAGATTGCCTGACAAGGGATTTCAAAAGTGTCTCCCTCTTAGATCTGAGAGAAAGCAACTTCCCACCCAGCTGGCTTTGTGCATGAGGTAGGATTAGAACTCACGGTCTCCTGGTTTTTAATGCCTTAACCACTACACCAAACTGTCTCTCATAAATATATTTATTTATTAAATTTATATGCCTTCCACCTCATGGTTCAAGGCGATTCTAAGCAGCTTCTCCTATTTTAATTGCCCTAAGGTTCAATTATAATAAATCTGCCATGATGCAACCAGCATGATTCAAAGCAATCATAATAATAACTTGAACTACCATCCCACTTAGCTGATCCTCAAAACAGTTAAGCAAGTTTGGACTTGATTTCTTGAGTACTTAGCTTAGAGACAATCATTAATAGACTAGTCTGGGAAGTTTTAAAAAATCTCAAAGAGAACAACAAATGATTTCCATATTCAGAGTTGTTTTACAAATGACATACAAGCCTCAATAAAATATAGACCTCAATAAAAAAATAAACCTTGTTCTCAGACAATAAGATATGGATGTAGCCATCAAGTTGAACTTGACTTGATCTTACCTAGCACGTATTTAGTTTAATTCCAGCTGCCAAATAAATTAGTATTAGATACATTAAAATAATTTTACGATTACTTCAATGGAACATTTTGCAGACTGTCACTGAAAACTACACTCCAACTGCACTGCTACAACGATGCAGTATTTCAGAGACACACTTTCTCACCTATTAAACTAGACTTGAAAAAATGTCTCCTGTATCTGAAATGGGGCACCATATACTTCAATCTCACATTTGACATGAGCTGGGCTAGGGAGCAGTAGCCTCACAATCAAATGTATACTAGAATGAGCACAGGAAAATTGATCGAGACCTAGAGAATAGAGTGAATTTTTAAAAGTTATAATAATATTTAATCAATAACATATAGCAAGCCTCCAGGACTGAAGTATTCTTCCTTTCCAGCCAAGAGTGGAAGTACCATTAACGTCCTGTCACATGCAAGATCAGCATGAAAAATCTGATTTTGCTTTCCAGAAAGGAAGCTGAGCTGGAACAGAAGGGGCAACATAGGTCCAGAGTTGCCTACCATGGGACGGGGATGGAGAGGCTCTGCTTGGGACCAGGAACTGTGAAAAAGGGAGGCATCAATCAATCGTCTACAGAAAGGTATGCAAACAGGGCTGAACAGTTTTTCTTGGAATCTACAAGTAAAAGACAGAAGGGCAGGGTGATGACCCAGGCTCCATGAGGAGCAGTAATGATCAGCTTCAGCAGGGACCATGGGGGAAAATCTCGAGTTTGCTCAAAACACATAAAACCCAGGCAGTGGGGTTTGGTTTGCTCCATCTGAACAAAAAGCACGGTATTTGGGGAAGAAAGGAGAGAAGGGGAGATTGGAAGGAAGCTGCGTGTGCCTAGCTGTGTAACTTAATAGACGGCGGATCCCCCACATTCACAGAGGGGTTCTTTAGCCAAATCAGGTGTTACAAGCCCAGGAAGGCCACACGGCGGTTCGGAGAGAAAGGGGAGGGGAGGCATCAGGAGGGAGTTTGCGGAGCAGGCCAAGCGCTTTTTCTCGTCCCAG
>JANHZU010003639.1:33366-45878 GCA_032468055.1 Acrochordus granulatus
ATGTACCTATAATTGACATTAATGTTGGTGAATTCCAAGGAAAAAAAATTAGCCTTATAATCATCAGCATTATATGACATATAAGAATGATATTTGTTCAGCAAATCACTTGGAAGTAGATTAATTCTACATAAGGATAAAATTTCAGAATAATCACGCAAATATTTCCAGACAGGAAATTAATCTTTGCTAAAAAGTGATGTATGTAACCTATTTTTTCCAAGCTTTTAACAAAGCTAGAGAGGAAGAGAGAGAAATACCGTTCAGCAAAAGGTGAAAATAAACAACATAAGAGTTAAATTGAACGTACTGAATAAGATAAAATACTAGCATAACAAAAACTCTCAGTAATAAAAAAGTAACATAAGCTACTATACACACAGACGCACATAAACATTTAGTAGTGAAAACTACTAAGAGGCTTTATATTGGCTTATTTATCCCTGGCTTGATAGAATTCAAAGAAGAAATTCAGAAATTGCAGGGATTTCCTCTATTCCTTTATGATAACAATAGCAACAACAGTTGGAAAATTTATGCAGTGTATATATAGTTTCATTCTGCAGCATAAATGCTGTCAGAGCACCAGGATTTGCATATGAAACCTTCTTGATTTTAATGTGTGAAGCTCAATCACTGGATAAGATGGAATATGACCATTATGGAGCCCTTTAGGGCTCATGGAATGCACAGGTGAGAGAAAGAGAGGACTGAAAGCCAACTTTGCATATCAAAATGCAGGAAAATACTTCCTATCAGAAAGTAAGAGCCAATGAGGATTCTGATTGTTTCTATTGCTTTATGTAAGGTTGGAAAATGATGTGCAAGAATTGCAACTTTTCTTTGATTTTCTTAGTGGGGAAGAAGATATGTCTTCTGCTCCATGTTGTCTCCTAGCTAAGTATGTGGCATGCAGCAACTGAAATTCAGATCTTTAGGAATAATGGCTGGAGAGAGGAGGAAAGAACAGCATGCATGAGGCAGAAGAACAACAGCAAAACTTTTGAAGAAATGTTCTGCATAGTTCTTATCTGATAAGAAGTGAAAAATGTTATAGAAGCAGACTTTAAATAGGAAAGTCGGGGCAAGAGATTATATGGAGTGATGATCTTAAAATCATATATTGGAGTTCCAATACGTGCTTAGATCTAAAGTGCACTGGATCAGTAATCTGAAACTGAAGTGAAAAATGCAGGAAACTTTAAGTACACATAATGTATAGGTGAGTAAATTCCAGTGTGTGGACCACTTATGAATCTCAGCCCCATTTTTTTAGCCCTTTAGTTCCCAAGCTTCTGCTGCAAAAAAAATTAGGAAGAAAGTAATCTGTCTTCCTCCTTTTGGAATAAACTTGGGATATCATAATTAAATAGTTTCAGTTGGTTAATGTTTATGACATTTTGCTTCTATGCTAAAAAAATGATTAATCTCAGTTAATGTGTCTAACATGCATATACTGTATTGTGATCCAGATTTGTGATTAAGATGCTAAACATGGAGAAACTCATTTCTAATCTTGCTTTATTCATGAAAACTACTTGGTGACTTCAGGCCAGGAATTGGATGACTTTAGGCTAGGAAAGAGGCTATGACAAACCACTTCAAAAAACACTGTCTCGAAAACTGAAAGGATTTGTTCACGTAGTTGTCAAAAGTAAAATCTGTCTCAAATGCAAAAACAAGCATAACAAAACAGAGCGCGAGCCTGTACGAAGGAATGCTAATGAGTATTAAAATGAAAATCAATCTCAGGTAATTAAGATAAAGTCTTAACCAAATGGAAACAGAGGATTTGAAAGAGCCATAATTATCATCTCTATCATGAAACAATTGTGAGTTCTCCATATACTTTTATATTGTGTTAATATCCTGTAGGCTTCAAATAGGAAACTTTGCCTTGAATTGGTGCATTACCTCTTATGGAGATTCTAGACAAATATATAAGTCTTCTATACAAGAACATACATACACTCCTATGTATTTCTACTCAGAAGCAGAGGTTGAGTCAATAATTCATGTATGATACACACCCGTTAGATAACCCATGACATCCCATATACACAATTATCAGCAAATGTAGTGTTCTCTTTGATCAAGAAATTTCAATCTTCTTTCTGCAAGATGTAACTCAGACTATAAAGTTTGATGTCAACCCAACCCAAGAATGACATAAAACAATCTAGCCAAAATTCAGTTTTTTATTTGCTCACACCAAAAGCTCTGGGCTGCATTGTCTCTTGTTCCACCTCCTTCCTTGGAATGTGTTCTCTCTTTCCGGGAAAACTGCCACTTCACTGTAGTCTATCACAATACTTCCCCCTCCTTAGGCATCATCCATCACAGTTGCCTAGTTTCTAGCAACAGCTATGGCTTGCAGAAACCAGATGTTATCTTCTTGTTTCAGCTTTGAGTTTTTTTGGTTCTTTATTCTAATTTTTTTCTTGTTTTTACTGGAATGTATGTATTTTAAATTTTATTCTAGTATTTTATTGGTCTGGGACCTGAAATGAAATTGCTATCTTTGCTAGGATTTTCTGTAAGGATATTGTTCAGCTCATGGTCTACATTACAGCATATTGTCTGTGGAATGATGCAGAAACCAGGGTACTATTTATAATAACATCTTACAGATGTAATAGCATAGTGCATGCAGATTCTGAATCTGTTACAAATCCACATAGGAATAAGAAACATATTTGTGACATTCTGTTATTTTAGCAGGCTATTTTACAGGTGCCACATATAAACAGCTGTCTTGTACAATTAAGCTACAACAAAATCATTTTTTTGTCTTATTGCAAAGAGTAGTTACTCTCTGTAAATACAATATGGGTTTTGGAAGGAGTTTGCAATATTTGTTCAAAAGTACTTTTTAAACATTTCCTGTTCTGTGGAAACATATGTATAGGATTAGAAATTAATTTTATTCTCATGTCCATAGCAAAACTGTGGTAAAGAATCCATACAGACACTGTGGTATACGTGCTACAATGGTTACACGATCACCCCGATGCACAAACACAAACCAAAGAACCAGAAATGAAACAACAATAAAACCTTAATCGTACATTTAAGAAAAATCACCATTCAAATGATCAAATGTGATCTCTGGACTAATCTTTAGCAATGCATCTAAAGTAAAAGTTAAACGACTTATAAGTTAAAAAAGACTGTTTCTGAGAAGTGGCATAAAAAAAGAGCTGAATTTAACAATAACTTCACAATTTGAAGTCACATGACGTGAAAATTTGACTAAAATAATTATAGATTTTTGAAATTACCAAACTGTGAGATAAGGTTAATTAGTTTTTATTCATTCTGATATTTACCACTACATTATTTTTATGGTCAGACAAATTAAGAGGTTTTTATATTGTAAAAAGTGTGACACAAAATGTGGAATTACATGACTTTGGTATCTTGTCAAGATTTGCATTTGATAATAAGTGTTGTTACCAATTATGAAGAATATGATTCTTAAGCTTTATCCAGTGAGGAAAGGAGGAAGATAATAAAGAAGATACCTATGTGCAGAAAAGCTTAGGAATAAGATATGGGGAAAAAGAGCATGCATATTTGGTAGGGGCAGGTTACCAATTGTAAAGACAGTGTCAGAAGAAATAAAGATTAGAAAAACTGAGATTAGTGAGCAATGTTAAGAATATTGAAAAGGAAGTTCTTCATATGTGTTCAAGATAAATAGAAAAAAAACAGTATACTCCCAACTCAACAAAGAAGGAAATAGATACAAAGGAAAAAGCAGGATGAGTCCATTGTGACTGGGGTTCAGTCTAATCCAATGAAATAATACACAATTTGAGGAGTAAATTTAAGAAACATAGTCATGAAATATTGACTTATGATGAATTAATTCAATTTTCCAAGACCATATGGATTACCTCCTAGGATATTGAAGGAATTTGCTGATGATCAAACATCACCACCTTTAAGAAATCCCAGAGAAAGCATGAGTGACAGATGAGTGGAAGAAGGCAAATGTTTGTTTGGATCTTCAAAAAAGAAAGAAAACGATAGATTAGACAGCCTAATACAGATACTTGGGAAATTTTTAGAGTAAATCATAGATTTTTAAGCACATTGAGAATAATATACTGATAAATAGAATACTAAATAGAATAGAATAGAATGTTGTAATAGAATAGAATAGAATGTTAATAAATAAACACCATGGATTTGTCAAAATTAATCTTATTTAATTGAAAAAACTTCCTTAGTAGATTATAGGAATGCTGCAGGTGTAATATATCTTGATCTAGCAAAGCATTTAATATCCATGACAATCAAATTAACAAGCCAATTAATAGGGACAAATTGGTTTTGTGGAAAAATTTAATAAAAAAATCCACTGAAACAACCAAGAAAATTGCAGCTGCAGCATAAAACCTTTTCTTAGCATTAAGAGTCAGGAAAAAAAAATCCATACAAGCACATAGGCACTGTGACAAAGAAATAAATGTAGCTTTGCTACATAGGTCATGATGTATATGCAGAAACCTAGTATAAAGGGATGGATTCATTACATATTACTGGTAAAAATCACATGGTTTAAAGAAAATAAAACATTTTCATAGATGAACAAATAACTCAAACTGTATTCCTAAATATTTTCTTTGTGTATTGCTCGTGATTGTAGAAAGGGTTATGAATTTTTATTTATTTTTGACTATCTAGAAAAAACTTCAAATCTGGATTATACCATTTTTGGGTCTGTTGTAACTTTGAAGGATTGCTAAGCAACTAGTCATAAATTGAGGACTATCTGTAGAGAAGTGCTGTTAGAGTATTAAAATCTTGTTCTTTTAATTATACTGAGGGTTTTTTAAAATGCTGAGAGGCCTGGTGGTAGAATGCTATTTGACTACTCTTCTCTCTGGCCACACTTCACACTGTATCCTATATCAGTGCCATTTTTTCCTCTATTATTTTTTTTCTGTTGAAGTCAGTTCCCAATCTTTGGGAACATATTTAGAAATCTGAAGTCCTGGAATAACTTCTGGCATGATAGTTGAAGACTTCATATGTAAAATCCAGACAACGTATGTTATTGCTGCCCCCAAACTACTTCCCCCACTCCATATTACACTGTATTCCTATTGGTCTTTCAAATAAGTATTAAGATTGAAGTATTTAAACAATGTGGTGGCCAAGTGGTTAAGATGCTGGACTTGTTAGCCAGAAAGTTGGAAGCTCAGCAGTTCAAGATCCAAGCACCGCTGCATAACGTGAGCTTCCGTTACTTGCCCCAGTTTCTGCCAGCCTAGCAGTTTGAAAGCATGCAAAATGCAAGTAGATAAACAGGTGCCACCTAATTCAGAGGGGAAGAGAACAGAATTTCATGTGCCTTGGAGTATAGACATGTCAGCCACATGACCACAGAAGCATCTTCAGACAATGTTGGCTCTTTGGCTATGAATTGGAGATGAGCACTTCCCCTAGAGTCAGCCACAACTGGCAGGGGAAATCTTTATATTTTATTAAAACATTCTGGGTAATGCTGGCCTTTGTGTTCAACATTAGTGTTGGTTTGTTTGTTGTTTTCTTGATCAAGCATTCATGAAGCTCCCTGTTTCTACATTTGAGTAGTCAAATATGGGGCTTTACACAGAAATGAAATAATAGTAAGATATACGTTGTTTGGCCACTTCCTGTAAGGTCCTCTTGCTTTTAATTCACTTCCCATATTCATGAACATAATGAATATAAGACAAAAGGACATTCAACAGATTCACCTATCTACTGACTCATCACAGTTCCTTATATAGTATTCAGATCTATTTTAGAGAATACAAAAACCACAAAGGATCAAGGGAATCTATTTCAGAGAATTCAAGCTGTGCCTATTTGCAGTCCTACTTCATATTGTTGAAGGAGGCATTTTGTCATCCTGGAGAGTGAAGTCCAATGTGGGCAAACACTACTGAAGCAAATTTTGTAATTTTGACAGAATAAGGTTTATTTATAGGAAGTATATGAAGTAGACAGAAAAGCCTAACATCTAGCTAACTCCATTCTTCTAGGAGGATAGTCATGAGACTAATCTCTTGTATGGTGTAGTGGTTAAGGCATCAGGCTAGAAATCAGAAAACTGTGAATTCTACGCCTGTCCCCGATACAAAGCCAACTAGAAAGCTTTGACCAGTCTTTGTTTCTCAGAAGTAGGAAGCCACATATGAAAATCTTGTCAAGAAAACTGTGAAGAATTGTTCAATCCCTTCAGGAATCAACATTGACTTGAAGGTCCAATTTTCTTTTGTGTGCCTAGGGAACTAAGACAGGAAGTAAGACCCCACGATTCACAAGTTCAGCATCAAAGAACATGCAAATTAAGATGTAAAGTGAGAATCAAAAGAAATTTGTATTTTCTTGAAGCTTTCTATTTATGCTTCCACTGCCCTTGTGGTCACTATAAGTGGCGAAATACCAATGCACTATTTTTCATGTACTATTTTCAACAGGTATCTCATGAGCCCTTTCAATCAAATCTAATACCTGCTAATCTCACAGTGAAGTACTAATTAGGCCTGCTCCTGCTTAATTTCCTAAGTCTCTCTATGTCTCCTAGAATAGTATGGGGGTAAAACTGGCCATCCGTCATCCAATTCTGATTGAAATAGCAGGTTATTATAATGCACTGGACCAGTTAACCATATAATGCTGTATGACTTAATTCACAAAAAGGAATTATCAGGTCTTTTCTTCCTCCCTCAGTTAAAATCCATATGAGTGAGAGAGAATATGTGATGACAACTCTCATATTGCACATATTTTCCAAGAGCTGGAAAGCAAATAACTGATATGAGGAGCCAGTGAAATGTGATATAATCAGTATTTTTTAAAAAAAATCACTTAAAGAGATTCACTGTTTCAGAAACCCATTCTAACTCATGCAAAGCAGAAACAAAAGAAAAGGGGGAAAATGGATAGAAAATAGGAATATTATTACTTTCTTTTCCACTCTTGAAGAAGGCTAATCATCCTCAGTTATTTTTTTGTTACCATAATTTATATCCCCAAATCATTTAACTAATTAGCAATATCTCAGCTTCATATAACTATTATATCATTGCATAATATAAATATCTGCTCCTGAAGACAGTACGTTTGATGTTAAATTATGCCAGAATTATCACTATTTTAAGATTAATCCATTTGACAAGACCATCAATAGCTGCTTTGGAATTTTTTTAACTGCAATGAAAATGTGAATATTTATCATTGAAATAATAGTTGGTTTAATGTCAAAGCTGGGGGAGATATATAAAATTTTACTGTATTAGTTTGACCTAATTGATTTGAACTAATATTTAAATTCTGTTGGAACTAATTTTCGGATTTGACAGAATTCATGAAGTTAAGTTATAATTTATGCACTCATAAATACTTTAAGTATATTTTCTGTAATGATTTTTGAACATTTATTATTTTAATATATTATTAAAAGTTTTAAAATCAATGAATGTTAATTTGAACTTGCATGTGTCCTAGAAAAGTTCTATACTTTCCACAATAAAAAGTGGACATTAAAAGGCAAATGATACAAGACTTAGAAGACAAAACAAAACAAAATAAAGAAATGTAGTTCCAAGAATGGGTGCATTTGATGTAACCCTATTTTTATTTCTTATCGAGAAACAATGAAGAAATCCCACTGGAAAGGATATTCTAAAGGAAGATCTTCCCAATACTGTTTTTTTTAATAGTATTTAATGGTCCTAACTGTATATTATTTTTACCAGTTTTTAATGGCTGTTTCTACTTTTATGTACTGTAAGTTGGCTAGAAAATAAGACTGGGACTATCAAATAGATGGATGTAAGTAAATGTATTTACTTACATAGCAATGGACCTCAGTCTACTGCTGGTCTTGATTCAAATCGTACTGCCAGTTCTATACAATGGGATGTTGGTAAGGACCTTGCTGATATTTCAGGTGCACCTACAAAGATTCTAAAGTTTTTGTGTCTCAACATGAGTGGAGACTTGGCTGTGTTGTACAACTGCTGCAAGTAATGTCCTGCATTTTCTTTTACTAGTTTTCAATTTAGTCTGATAAAATTCTTTCTTTCCTTCCTCCCTCCCTCCTTCCCTCCCCCTCCCTTCCCTTCTCTTCTCACTTTTTACTGTTTTGACTCAAAAGTCTCAATATCCTTATTTAATTAGGTTTCTAATAGAAGTGAAGTTTATATTAAATATAGAATCTACAATTCAGTAGTTAGCATGTCCAACATAAAGAAATAGCCTGTGGCAGCAGAGCTTTTAATATAAGAACTTCCCCTGCAGTGTCCTCACAGCTCATTAATTTTCTTCCTTGCTGGCCAGCCTTTCACCTAACCAATGTTTTACTTAGAGCAAAGGTTTGTGCTAAATTCAATGCTGTCTTGGCCTCAACCCAAAGCCCTTGTTCTATCAAAGTCTTGAACTCTTTAGAGAATCTTGTCTTGGATTTCTTCAGAGAAACCCTGGTCTCTGAAGTTCACACCTGTCTTATTCAGAGGGTTGAAGAAAATGCTGTCCACGTTGATGCCTCACTTTGAGAGCACTTAGACCTAACTGCATTGAAGATGAGCTGGAAGAACAGCTCAAAGTCTCAATGGAGACTTGACCTCAGTTTACTGCTGGTTTTTATTCTAATTATACTGCCAGTCCTGTACAATGGGATGTTGGTAAGGACCTGAATATTTCCTCTTATCCTAATGCATTTTTAGCTCACACAAGCAAACCAAATGGCTACAAAAGGCTTAGAAATGACTTCAACATTTATTTAAATCTTTTATGTCTCTTTCAGTTGGTTTCTGATATATAGCTTCTTTCTCACTTTTTTCCAGTGATTAGCTATTAATTTTCTATAATTGTTGAAAATTAGACAGCTTCATTTAAAAGCAAACTGCTGGTCTGCACATAAAGGCTTTCTCACACATGAGATAGCAGAATGCAGTGCAGGTTCCCTTTGTCTCTAATGATTGATTTACATAAATCTGGCAAAGCTTTAGGAAATTGCCTTTTCATCCACTAATGCAATACAAGGCTTTTTACTATAGATTTGAAGACAGAGTGATAGTAAACCTTTGGTGAATTGTAAGCATTATAAATTGAGCAAATATATTTGTTTTTCAAAATAATCTGATTAGTTTGTAGATAACTATGTGTGTCTTTCTCATTCACTCAAATCTGTAACACATCACAATCTTGTTTTTTTGTTTGCTAGGTGGATTATCCCCAGGGAAACTGTAACTATCCATTCTTTTTTTCTCTCAAGAAGCAAATCTGCAGACTTGCACATATACTCAAGGGTCTTAAAGAACACAAAACCCTTGTGTGGATGTAGTAGTGGGTGTATGGAAAAGAAATACAGTGATTTATAGCATGAAATATTTTGCATTAAATCAATTCACAGAATGTACAGAATTTTAAAAATGTCCAATAGTTCAATCATTATCGGAAATCAGTATTTCTCATCATATTTAATTGTCAGGTTTATGCTTATATTGCTAATCTCTGCCCCAAAAAAACCCCACATTGAATATTTTTTCTTTCAAAGATAGTGCAAAATATTTGTGTGCATATATCTTTCTGAAAAAGTAACAGATTGCTTAAGGTAAAGGTAAATTTTCCACTGCCAGTCATGACTGACTCTAGGGGTCAAGGCTCATCTTGGTTTCATAGCTGAAGAGATAGTATTGTCCAAAAACACGTGATCATGACTGTATACCAAGGTGCAAATACCCCTGGGTTGAAAGAAATTGCTATGGTAAGATCCAAAATAAAATATACAATTACATACATTGTTTTTGTTATTCTAAGTATTGAGTAATGCTTATAGACCTATTTGCTGAGCAAGGCAAACATATTTACTAAATTAACCATAAAACATCTTCACATTCTTTAACATGGACACAAATATTGATTCCCAATAATTTTAAGAAGACACAGAGAACACGTCTACTATAATTGTGTAATTTAGACTGAAGTTATACCATTGTCTCAAACCTGTATAATACATAGAGAATAACATGCCTAGAATAAAATCAGGACTTCAACATAATAATTGAGTGCACAAATCTATATTTTATATCTGCATTAATTCAACATAGGCAACCTATGGAAAAAAGGCACTGAGATTTTTGTTTCATAAAAAGAACTATTGGAATGCTTATTGAGCAACTTCATAGTACACACATAATTATCTTTACTGATTTGGCTGCATAGGGAAATTCTTTTATTCAAGGATACAGTCTATTATCCTATAAATCTGTTAGTGACATGACTGTTATTAGAGCAGATATCACATCATCTGCCCAGAAAAATTGATTTTTATTTTTTTCTTTATATTTATATTTATTTATTACATTAATTTGCCTCCCATGTCACTATTCTTCATATTTTGATTCAGAATATATAATCAGGTACTTTTCTACTTTAGTTCAGAAGTTAGTAAAACATTACAGACATTCATATTTTCTGCACAGTACAATCATTAGTGGGTATGCATTTCTCCTCCTTCTGCCCAAAGTTTAATTTCTCCCTTAGAGGTTCTTTGTATTTATCCATTTAGTTGGTAGGAATAGAAGAAAGACATTTCATTTTGTAGATTCTACAATTTTCTTCCTAAGAAATTGTTTTCTTAGACACTTCTAAAGAATTGGAATCTCACTCTTTTTATTCAGATGGAAAATTAACACTTCTCTTCCCTTGATCAGTAAACTAGCTCTGCTCATTCTTTTATGCAGTTTTTTTTCTTTTCTTAATTTACTACATTATGAAAGTGCTTGAAAATTAAAATATTTTTAGTTTTAATTTTGGATATATTTGCTTTGGGCCCACAGAAATCATTGAATCAATCAATAAATAGTTCATATCATATCTATCTCTCAGCCTGTCTTCCACAAGATATAGTCTTCCAAAAGAAATTCATTGAACCAACTAGCCAAGAAAGGGAAAAAAAATCCAACATTACACGCAGACATCAGCTGTAAGAGGCTGAAGTATTTTAATCAATGAGTAGCTGGAAATGCATTAGGTTCTTTATAGGAATATGACCCCTTAAAATAGCTGGGGGCATTTCATGTGCAGAATTATATTCTCGATGTTTCAGGGAGCATAGAATATAACAAGGATGAAAGATACATTTCCTCATTAATTTGCTTACTTGCACCAGCTGTTGGTATGACTTGAATTGGAGTGATTGGACATTTACTGAATACAGAGGAGAGTTGCACACATAAATATTTAATAAAGATTCTCCTTTGCATCAGGTATGAAAGGATATATATACAGATACATACATATTCATTTTCTGATCAGGAGAAAGAAATGGAGAGGTTTCATGGAAAGGCAGAATGTGGTATATTGTAAAAGAGCTGCATAAGATCCCATGGCTGTACATTTCATCACACAATGCCATTTGCTTGGGCACAACAAAGACTAGATTCAATCCATGTCAGTTTTACGAGTAATATACAAACATCATCCTGCCTCATCCATTATATGGATCATCCATTAACAACAATCCAAATCATATCCTAAGCCAAACACCAAATCCTCAAAGTTGTTTAAAAGCTGTAAAAATGACTTATGCTGTGACTTGGCTTAAGCCTGTTGTTCAACTTGCTTTTCTTGCTGTTAAAAATAACATTTTGCTCCTTAAAAGGTTTGAAAGTGCATCAGCTGCTATGCACCTTAGAAAAGGGACTGGAGATTTCCCCATGGAAACAGCATCATGCAGCTATTTCACGTTCTACTTTTTAACATACCCTTTCTGGAAGAAAGAATGACAGAACAAATGTTGCCAAAATCAGGCAAGTTACAGAGGGCAATGCAATCTGAACATCATAAATGTCTAAATACATCTGCCCCTATCCTTATGATCTTTAAAGGAGTTCTGAAAACTTGGCTCTCTGCCCTGGTCTTGGGTTAGAGTGAGTGCTGGCTCCTGGGTGTTTTACTCTTTTTTTATTTCAAACATTTGGGTTTTTAATTGCATTTTAGGATTGTTTTTGCTGTATGCCCTCCGAAGACATTGCAGAATTGAGTGTCTTTATAAATTGAATTGTTAAATAAATAAATAGGGTGAATGCAAAAAGATGATTGCATAGTTGAAACACCTTGTTTAGAAGCAATGCCACTGGTACCACTGAAGGCTCATCATTAGATGTAGACCTACTTTTCTTGCAGGTGTCTACCAATACATATATTTTGCTGGTATAACAGTGTATATAATATTGTGGCCTATTCATGCACACAATACATTAATCAGTAATAGGCTTAGTGCTGAAAATGATTGTCATTTGTGGACTGAAAATGAAGTTCCTTAAAGTGTTGAATATGCAAAGATTTCTTTTCAATAAACACTGTTTTCAGGATAATCTCAGGTTTGAAAGAAAAAAATGATGGCTGAAAAGGGAGGTTGTAGTACAAATGCAAAAAACTTATATGAAGTTCTCTTCCTCTCCCTCCTTCCCTCCCTCCTCTCCCTCTCCCTCTTCCCTTTCCTC
>JANHZU010003639.1:57237-68110 GCA_032468055.1 Acrochordus granulatus
GATTAAAGGTGAAACGTCTTCGACTTGAGAAAAATCCAGTCCAGATGCCTGTTTTTTAAACTTTGTTGCGATGCAAGAGGAAATATTCAAATTGTTTTGGAGATACATTTTTTTTCTTCAAACATGGACAAATTTGTTATATCCAAATTTGAAAGGAACCACAGTGAACTCTGCTCAAAATGCCTTAGACTATATTATTACTATTTCTTTTTGAAATACAGAAATTTTAAAATCCTTTAAGATGACATATTTTGAAATGCCAAGAACTAAAGTGTTTCTTCCAATCAATTTAATTTTTGATGTTACTTTATCTATAGCATAGGAGTCTAGCAAAGCATTTATTAAAGAAGTGTTTATCCCTCAAACATCAAATAGAAAGAAACTATGCAAAAGCAGAAGGACATTTTGGAATGAAGCAGTTAAATCCAAAGTTGGACTTGGAAGATGAGATTAAGACCAGTGAAGTTCACACAACACTGATGTAGCATGGGCCACCTTAGGAGCAACTAAGACTGTCTGGGCTGCTGCATTTTGTGCCAATTGTAGCTTCCAAATGCTGTTCAGGGGTAACCCCATGTAGAGCGCATTGCAGTAATCCAAGCATGAGATAACCAGGACATGAATGACTGAGCTCAGGGACTCACAACCTAGGGGTATGTAATGGTAATCTATATAATAATATATTAAAAATATACTATATTTTTTTTTAAAATGAACTTGTTAATGAATGAGATTCAAAACATCAATAAGTTCCTTTATTATGTATATAGTTTAATTTGTCTGATTTATAAGGAAGGAAATGAACAAGCACAACCTTTTTATAAAGCATTTTATATCAATGCTTGCAAACTGAATAAAAGCTATCTCAAGGAGATACATGAGAGACATTCAGATATATCTTGAATATTATTGGTAATATAAATCAGAACAACCAGAAGGCAATGATTATCTTATTTGAGGCTGTGAAAACTATTTATAATTTGGAATGATATTTCATGCTTATGACTCTAAAGAACATGAATTATGGCTTTAATGTTTTTACACAGACTCAGATAAAGAACAAGAAGCCAGCATCACAATATTTTTTATTACAAAAATATACCATAATGCCATAATGAGGGAGACTGAGAAGGTATTCCATATATTGTTCCTCAGTCTTAATGGCATTACAGCTATTAATAAAGAAAATATGACAAGGAAAACAAATAATTCAAGAACATAATTTGAATGTATATGCTGATGATGTACCAGTGATGGAGTTCATTACAACTGCTGAAAATGTTAAATACCTGGGAACTTACTTGACAAAAATACAATATTTAAAAATAATTATTAATACAACTAGAAAATTATAATAATAGATTTTTTTCAGCTGGTGAAAGTTAAAACTATCTTGATTAAGAAGTATTGTAGCCATCAAAAAGAACATTCAACCAAGGCTTAATTTTCATGTTTCAAATGACAATAAAAATTTGAAACATTGAATTAAATGATTGATAGAGACACAACACATTTTTATGGTCTAATTAAAAATTAAACTTTAAATTCTACTTGGAATTGGTTGGATCTGATGGGTTGCATAGACACAATCAGTAACAGGTGATCATGCTTATAAATTGCCTACTTATCCATTTATTTTTCCTTTTTCCTTTTACTTCCCCTTTTCCCCATTTTTATGGCTTTTCTTCTTTTCTTAAAAATTTCAATAAAAATGTAATTAACAAAAATCACCTAATGCTACTTCCCAGAATTTTCAGTACTGTTGCTTCAAAAAAAAAAAAAAAATGCATACTTCAGTTTTCCATTTCTTGATTTATAAGTATATCTTTGGTATTATTTTGTACAACATGGGAAAAATGATTGTTAAAACTAAATTAAAATTAATTATAAAATATTATAACATACCATTTCAAATTTCTTCAAAAGCATTAATCCAAAACAAATAATTAACTAGGCAGTGTCATCCAAAATTATAATATCTATCAACTTGACAACACAATCTGGAAAGACTTTAATTAATGTAATGTAATTTTAAGGGGTTGGAGAGCTGTCTTTGAATTTTTTTAATTCAGCCATTTTTATACTTGCTAAAATATAATTTAAAATGTTCCAATAAAACCTAAGTTATAAAGTTCAGATCCCAAATGTTCCCCTTATTTTTTTGGAGAATTATTTCATACAGGAACTTTCTTTAATATTGAAGTATTACAGTAAACCTTTCTCTACTTTTAAGATGGAATCTTTCATCAAGTAAGTTCAATAATTTTATCAAATATAATTTAAAGTTACAACAAATATATTTAATTAAATTGGTGGTAAATCTCCAATTGATCAAATATTAACAACTTGCAATTATTTAATAATAGCAAAAAGAAAAATGTGTTTTCTTTTCCTAAATTAGGTTGTTCAAATAAAGAAAACTTATCATATGTGACTCAGGATCTAGCATTACTTTGAGGAATAACAGGACCAGTGGGAGGGGATGATGACCCCTGTACTTTTCTAAATAGCCCTTATTTTCATAACATATTTTTATAGAAATGTTGTAAAATGCTAAACGAATAGTTATGTTTTTATTTTTTCCTACCTTTTGTCTACTTATTCCTTTTCTGATGTTTTTATTAGCATTAAACTGGAGTTGATATATGAAAGCCAGTTTGGTTTAGTGGTTAAGACACCAAGTTAGGAACCAGGAGACTCTAAGTTCTACCACTTTAGGAACAAACCTAGCTGGATAATCTTGGGATAATCACTTTCTTTCAGCACTAAGAAGGATGACAAATGACTTCTGAAAAACCTTGAAGAGAAAACTGTAGGGATTGTCCAAGTGGTCTTCAAGAATTGGACACAATTGAATGAAAGCAAAATGAAGCGTTCTTATATAAATAGTATTGCCCTTATTTTGCTGAAAATTCTCACATGAGAATGATGATCATGATGAAAGCTGTGCTGAGTAAATCTCAGTTTCAAATCCATCATTCTGAATTTGGTACCAAAATACCAATTTATGAACTGGTATCTCCCATCTGTGGCTGAAGTTTGGAGTACTATGGTAAGATTAGACAGAATGTCAGGGACAAGTGATATGGATTGTCAATCATTTTGTGAGATTTTGAAAAAGTTTATATCTGTTCAAGAAAGAAAAGAATAAATTTTTCTACTATCCAATCCACCTCACAGGGTTGTTTTGTGGGGAAAATAAAAAAAGAAAAGTATGTTGAATATGTTCACCACCTTGAATTATTTATAAAATAATAAAGATAGGATATAGATAAAAAATAAAATGAAATAAAAAATAAAGCATATTAGAAAGAAACCCTTGGAAGTGCCATGTGTCTTTTGTGATCTTTTAATAAAAAAAGATCCTGAAATAAATCAAAGCATTGAATTGTAATAACTTCTTATGTACAGCTTGATGTCAGTCTTTTTGAAGCACTTACAGGCAGTTCATTGATGGGTTTATGAATAGGCTCAAGTAAAACCAATATCTAAATAACATTTTTATACCAAAATGAAAAAGAAGTCTAATGAAATATCCTTGTAAGTCACTGATGGGAAAAAGATGCATCAGTGAATATGATGATGACATTTTTCATATGCATAGAATTGAAAAATGAACGGAAGACAATTCAAGTAAATAGGATATATCTATATCCAGGGCATAGGGAGAGAGAAATGGAGGATTAAAAAATCCTTTTGATATTAAGAGCATCTACCCAACTAGACTAAATATTATTATAGCAGACATGATTGTGAAGTCAATTCACTAAACTGCTTTTTCAGCCTACTAGCTTCTTTAGTGAACTATACATTTTCACGTATAAAGTAGATATCTTCAATATCCATAAACATGGGTTTGGATACACATTTTTCCCCTATAAAATTGGCAGCATATAAAATATGGAAAATATTGGCATTTATTATTCTGATGCTTCTTGCCTGTAAAAAGTTATTTTCTGATTCTTTGTATGTTAGCAAAATAAGCAATTAAAAGGTTCATTGATTAAATATGGCTACAAGTCAGTCCCATAAACAGTTTGTAATTTTAAAAAGCAGACTGAGAAACTGAGATGAATTGTTATGAACATGTGATCTAGTTGCAAAAATCTATCACTGAGAAAATAATTCTAACACCGTATCATGTTAACTTGCAATTTCTCATTTTGAGAAGACAACTGGTAAAATGTAACAAGGAGATATGCTATAAATAAATAAAGGTGTAATAGCTGTTTCCATTACGGCATTTAATAAAGGAAGGAAGAAAGGAAGGAAGGAAGGAAAATCAGCCTAAATATTACATTTGACCAATGGGTATTATTTCATTTTCCAACCTGAAGATCATGGAACTGAAACTGCTAAACTAGCAAATTAAGTCAAGCTAATCTTGTTAAGACTTCCTATTTATTCAAAACTTAATTGATAATTCATGAATAGTGTTGCCCTATTTATTTTTTCTAGTGGACTTTTAGTAGTCTTATTGAGATATATGAATATAAATGTACTTAATGGAATAATGGTGAATAAAAGGCAATCGTATCTCTGAAGCCCACACTTTGCCCATTCATGTGCAGTGCAGTAGAAATGTTAAGAGTCCTACAAAACTGATAAAGTTGTTCAGAATTGAACGGGCTTGTAAGTGTGTTGTTCTGCCCCCTGTCCCCCATCCTCAGTTGTTCAACTGTTTTTTGCTAACTAACTTGTAGTCCTAGCAATGTAATGAAACAGCAGAAGACCCTGTACAGTTCTTGGCTGTAAGCTTTTTACTGTTTAAAAAATAATTACTAAATAGCTTAAAGGATCATTTATTTTTAGTGCAAAATGCATCGGGCAGTTTAGAAGACCACAGAATCCTAAAACCGATGACCTGTTTTTGAATCAAGGTTTTTTGTAATCTATTCATCTGAGAATGTTTTGTATTCTTTCAGTGATTTCTTCAAGCCAGCTATTGGAAGAAAACAATGAAACAAGTTTTTTTTTTAAAAAAAACTTGATTCTGCATGGCATAGCTTCAAATTAAGCCAGGCTGTTGAACTCCAGTTGATAATAAGAGAGCTTATAACAATTTGACTTTGAAAATTGCCAGCCTCTTTCTTCCTATTAAATACTTTGATCTGAATATTATAATTTTGGAAGACCCCTTCTCTTCCAAACTAAAGCTGGTCATAAAATTTGGAAAATTGGATAGTTGATTTACCTGATGAATGAGAAAATATAGAATAATTTCTCCAAAGCATATTTCCCCTACAAAATTGATGTAAGACATTTGATGTTACATGTGTTGATGTTTATTGTTAATAAAAAAATCCATTGAGAGAATTCCTCTTCCTGTTCTTCCTCAGAGATGCGGAAAACTAATATGTGTTGTTTTTCTTTTTAACTGTGGAACCGATTCAGTTTGTTTGTCAATCACAGATGGTGTACTTATTTTGGTCTTCATTTAGTCATGATGGAAAACAATGAACAGGACTGATTCTAGCAGAGAAGTATGGTAGAGTTTTGAATAGCTTCTAGTTATAAATCAGAAAATTTTAAGTTAGTACTAAAGAGGACATTATGAAAACTTGCCTTTTTGACAGATCATCTCTATTGTTTCATTTTGGAAGGATTTTTTAAATGCAGTGTTGATTTTATGAGTCCATCTCCCCATGATATATTTTCAGCCTCACAAGTATCTTTTACTTGCAAAATACATAATAATCATCCAATTATTTTCATGCAATCACCTCAGATTTAGATTTATTTCATAAACACTTTCATAAGAGGCTGATTCTGGCTTTTTACATCAGTAATTTTTAAATATTTGAGTAACATATTAAATTAATGCTTAGCTGGTTTCTGTCAGCAACATATTAATGGCCAGTTGGTATTTAATTAGAGTAAATTAACTCACCCATTATTATGTCAAATGTGCAGTTAAGTGTAAGAAGGAATTGTTGAAAGAGCCATCCTTCTTGGTTGCTGTTGTTGCAGAAGAAACAAAGCTTGTGTAACTGTCTGATTTGGCATCCTGTGATTTTAAAATACATTAACTTCAGAAAATGTAGATATGCTAATTGAAAATGTAAGCAGCTAAACTGAAGAAGGCTAGGATAATATGCAGAATATTCATTAAGAGGACATTACATTTTTCATGCCCTTTCACCTTTCATTCTTTTGGAAGCTGATTCAGAAGGCAGGGTGACCTATAGCTATAATGACCCTATTAATGCATAACCATATATTTGTTGTTACTATATGATGGAGCAGATACTGAGAGAAGACAGTCATGTATTTTGAAGCTCAGGAAAGCAGACTTTTTAAAAATGAATTTAGGAATACATGAGCAATCGATGTCAGCCTTACAAGGTAGAACAGATCAGGAAATTAATTCCCCAGGAAAATTACAGCTATATTTCATTAAGAGAGGCTATAGTTCTAAGACTGTGCTTTTCCTAGCCTCTCTATTATAACTGAGTAATTCAGAAAGGAGCTTGCCCGAGTCTCTTCTGAATGCTATCTTATTTCATAGGACCCAACAAATGTTTCAGCCCTCTTTGCTTATATAATGATTCTTGACTTCTCTGTTCAAGGTCTTTCTCTGACTCTTTTCAAACATGTCTTGAAACCCTAAAGAATAAAGAAGTTTAAAAAATCAGAAAGATTCTGCAAAAAATGAGTTACTAACTAAACATACAAGTACAAACAATTCGCTAAAGAAGAAGAAAAAGGAGAAGCTTAAAAGAGTCTACATGGATGAAAGCAAAACTTCACAGTAAATTAGAAAGAAAAAGCAAAGGAATTGGATATAGATCTAATAAGTAAGGAGTATAAAGTGGAAACTGCAGTGCTAGGAAGGTTAAGGCTCAGAAAAATTTGAAGCTGGTGTGGAATGTTTTGGGAGCATATCTCCAAAAGCAATAGGGAAGATGATAGATAATAAAGCAACTGATACAATGGAAATAGGCTGATCCTCATTGCTCCCAAATACTTTCTTGGGGAGCCATAGCAAGGAAACCCAGGGGAAATATAAGCCCATCAGCAATATAAAGCTTTAATTTGGGAGATATGGCAGAGGAGATTATTAGCAGCCAATAAATTATATATATGTATATAATTTTAATACATTATATAAATATAATATAATACATACACACACACAACTTATACTTGAGAATATTTATTTTTGGATATGATTCTTATTTTGAGGGAAAAATATTGATGGAAGAATCAAGTTAATGGGCTTTGTTAAAGAGAAATAATGGAGTATGGGTAGATTATATCATCTGTTTAAAGTGAGAAATTTTCAAAGGCAAAAAATTCAACAATGATTATGGAGATAGTGTTTTCACATGGCCCTTCACAGTGTCTGGTAAGTGACAGAAGATGCTAAGAGGTTCAGTGTAATTATTCCAAAAAGATTTGACATTTTGCTGAAGTATGTCATGCTAATCAGTCTAATCAGCAGGTACAGGCAGTCATAATAGCTGTGACACTTTTGAAAGTAGACAAAACTAACACTACTGCTGAAAAAATGCAGATATTACCAATATTTATGTTATGATGATCATAATAACAATGGATATTCAAAAATAAATACTGAATCCACAATTTCAATATCACTTGAATCAGTTTATTGGAATAGAAGCATGGATAATAGTTTATTGATGTTGCCAAAATTAAAAATTATTTCTTTAAAACAAGTATATGTTTTAATATTAAAACATATACTTAACAGAAAATGATATTTAGTCAATTTAGAATTATATAACGTCCTAATGTTATTCTTATTTATGATGGAGATTTATTTGCTCCCTTAAAACTTGAGATACCAGAAGGACATATATTTCTTCTATGAGAAAGCTGTAATCCAATTATCTTCAGTATGATTAAGAGAAAAGTTAGACTGTTTCCATCAACTTGTCCATAAATTAAAAATATAAAACAAAAAGTACATTATTGTCATTATTGCTGTGTCATTATTATGCAAAATGTCATTATTGCTATGACACTAATGGTTGTGTTTTCTAATGAGGAGGGAAAGGAATTGGATCTAGGGGAATCCTATTTGGGATAATAGTCCTGGAGTGGATGATTCCAGCAGTGTTAGAACCAATGACTGTATTTTGGTGGAGTCAGATCCAGCAAATGCTAAGGCCTTCCTACCTACACCACTCATAGTTTTCAGACTTTAAAGTTCATTCATCATATCCAAAGCAAAGGCTTCCTGGAAAGATATAACAGCAGAAGGCTGAGCTTTGCAGGTTATATTTACTGGCCCAAAATCAGACCAGCTGAAGTATAGATGCTAGTGAGTAATGTAAGGGGAAATGTGACTTCTAATACTGCCATAGTCATAGAAATCAACTTAGTGATATCAGGCCAGGAATTGAGTGACCTAGGCTAGGAAGGAGGCAATTTCGAACCACTTCTAAAAATATTGCCTAGAAAACCAAATGGATTTGTCCATATAGTTGCCAAGAATTAAGTGTGACTCAAAGGCAAAAACAAAACAAAATCTTATATGAAGGAATGTTGATGCTTATAAAAATGAAAATCAACCTCAAGTCATTAAGATAAAACCTTAATCAAATTTTGACAGAGAATTTGACAGGGCCACAGTCATTCATCCCGATTATGGTACAATTGTAGATTGTCCATATACCTCTATAGCTTTGCAATATCTTATATTTTTCACAAAGGGAACTTTTTACCTTGGCTTGAATTAATGTACTACTTAATAATACAAGAATACAAACAATACACAAATATACTTGTCTCCTATAGTACCTTAGTTGTGCATTTGCTGGAGACCAGGCTTGGCTTTTTTATTAGCCTCATTTTTTTTCCCTAGCATTTTCCTGAAAGTTTGGGGCTGCTTTTTTTATTCAGATCAACTGAGTGTCGATCTATTGGTTGCTACAGGAATTGACTGACCAACTTGTGGCCTGAGCCTGACATCGTAGGATTTCTAGCCTGGTGTCTTAACTTGACTGCCTGGGAGAAAATGTGGACAAGAGATTTTCAGGCTTCAGCTGTGCATTGAACTCCATTCTACTTTTTTCCATCTCTTGTCTCTCCCCTTGGATTTGCTATTTGATTATGGGTTCCTGGTCTCAACCCAATAATCTGAACTGTTAAGTGTATTTCTGGTTGCTTTTTCAAGATACTGGTAAAGGAACTCTATTTCTCTTCCAAAAGACTGTTCTGCCTGATATTATATTTTGGTGGACTAAAGTAGGCTTGCTCTCTGGTTGGATGGTGGCCAGCAATGCCAGCACATTAATGTATCTGTGCAAGACAATCTGTAGTACTTTTGGCAGTGAAAGTTGTTATGTCAGGTAAAAGGAAGAACTTCATACTGAGGTCATTGTGAGGCAATACATTTATCAGAAGTGATTTTCTTCTTCATAACAGAAAAAAAGAAAGTTCTGTCTTTGTGTGGATTTGAGAGAAAACAGTTACACCAAATGTTGCATTCTGAATAAGTGTCACTACAATGAACATATTACTTATCTGGTGAGGTGTAGTCAGCAGCATGTTGTAAATAATCTGTACATGAGCAATCTTAGTTTACATCAAATAGTGTGAACATGATTGGGATAAACTCTGCTTCAGTTGTGTCTGTGACTTAATGACCAAATTGAGCCAAAACTTACCAATGCTTTCTCTACATACTCCTCATGTCTATTTTATTAAAAAGACTTATGTTCAAGCCTTAACTGATCAAAGCCATAATGACTGAGGGAAGTCACAGTCTATGGATTCCTTTGTGTCTTGGAATGTAACAAGAGGAGATGGTAAAGAGGATTCATTAACAGAAGTAATGAAAGGAAGAAGATGTACCATTTACAATATCTGTGCAACGAAGATAAAAAAGGAAGGCTGTAATAAGCTTGAATGAATGTGGCCAATACCTGAATACTCAGGAAAGTATTCTTTAATGAAACCATAGGTTTCATTATGAAAGGCTTACAAAGTTTATCAGCTACGTAATGGTATGTACTGGAAATATGAAAGTAGGATTCCACAGACTGTTGATAGTTACATGAATGATGAAATTGGAAGTCTCAGAGATGAATTGCATCAATCTGAATTCAGTAACCTTGGAAATTCCTTCTAAGTCTATGTTTCTATTATGTTGGAGCAAAATAGTGCAACATTCTGAATGAAAGCAGTTCAAAATAAAAATTATTTTGCAAAGTATTATGAATGGAAGGATGGAAATAAGATGATTATAATGCTCTGCATTTTACAGGAGGTACAGTGAAAATTGTTGGTAAACTAGCTTTACCATTTTTTTTCTTCTTGCATGTCTTTAATTTCTTTGTCACGCTGTTTCATACTCCTTTTCTACACATTGTTGTTTACCCCCAAAGATATAGCAAAATAGCTATGTGTATAGCAGATGATTATACTTTTCCAGATGGAAAAGTTTAATGTAATTCTGAAGGACAAAATTTTTCCCTTCTTTATCTGTAGAAAGCAGACTCTTAAAATGTCTTATATGAAGACAGTGGATATCATATAGCATTCATTCTATTTACATTCTGATAGACTTTCACATTTACCAGCTTTGTAAAAATGATGGCAGACATGCTATGGAATGAAAAAGGCACCCAGGTTATTATGATGATATAATTTTTCCACAAAATGCACTAGAAAAGCACAAAAGAAACTTGCAGCCTGGAATAGACTAATTTACCACAGCAAGTCTAAACCTTAACTTTTATAAATGTACTGTTCTGACCATTTTAGCACAGGGATTGTATGTAGCAGCTACAAATCCTTCATTTCCTAGTGATCCGCACATTTCTCCTAATTGAGAAAGCCTTTTGGATAAAAGGTGAAACGTCTTCTACTTGAGAAAAATCCAGTCCAGATGCCTGTTTTTTAA
>JANHZU010003639.1:68210-82729 GCA_032468055.1 Acrochordus granulatus
TCCAGTCCAGATGCCTGTTTTTTAAACTTTGTTGCGATGCAATTACCCTGGACGAGTGAGAGTCTTCACAGATATTTCTCCTAAGGATACACTTCATGGCTTGCATATTTATTCAAATTTATATCTCTGAGATGGAGCTTCTTTGGAGTCTGTGCTTTTCAGTGCTTTTCAATGTTGGTAATTTCAAGATGTGTAGAGTTCAAATTAGGCATAAAATCTATTATGATTTGGACAATTAATTCCCTCTGAGCTATAAGAAGATGACATTGGCAAGCCTAATAGCAAGGATGAATCAACTGTGGATTGTATGCATACACGCACATATCTCAAATTGTAAAATTAAATCTGACAAGTATGTCTTTGCATCATTGAACATTGAACATTGAAAAAGAAGTTCATAATCTCCTTCATCAATATTTGATATGTGTGGTGGAATTGAGATGGCTTCATAGATGTCTAAAGCTAGGAGTGATGATGAAGAATTATGACATATGTGCCATGATGCCAGAATATAGACTGCACTGGTTTGATGTCCTTTTATGGGATACTGTGGGTAATGCATTGTGATGTGATGATAGAACTCTTCTTTTTTTTCCTGTGTGATCATACCCATTCCCAGATTCTTATGGATCACTTCCATCATTCCACCTTGATTTGCCCATGACTTCTGCCTAGCCTTTTAGTCTGAGTAGAACTTTAGAGAGGAAAAAAAAGAAGCAGTTTTGGAATCTGTAAAATAAGAAGGAAGTTTAGGCATATAAAGCTAGTTCAGGGTGCCTACCCATTCTTAGTAGCTAATGTTCTGTTTAGTGGGCAGCTGGGACACCAGGAGATGGCTTAATTTTCCTGTCCACTAGTGGAATATACATTAGCAAATATTTTTGGGAATAGCCTTATACTTCTGTCTCTACGTAATATGAGATATGGCCTTGTGTGCAGCTGCATATATGTATGCATTTTTGAATCACAGCAGGGAAGAAAAACCTGAATTAAATGGATGTGTAGAGCGTTAAGATTAGGTAGCATTACAGTCTGCTTAACAGGAGTAAAATTTTCTGTATCATGCTCTCAGTAAAGGAGGCCTGTTTTTGTAAAACAGGAATAGAGAACATTCTTTCATTCTCTATCTCCTCTCCTCTCCAGCTTTTCCTTACTTTTCTCATATGTGCAAATGAGTGGGTAAGTAAAGGAGTGCCTTCTTCACACTTTTATCAATAACATATCATGTGTACTGCTAAAAGCTTCCCCCCCGCTCATCATGGTACTCCCTATTTCAAGACTTTCTTCAGCAACTGAAAGAGAAATGTGGGCTGCTTTAAAAAGCAAATGTTCATTTAAAAAAGTAACTGCTGCCAGATGAAAATTTCCCCAGGCAAAGATTCTTGTTAGCACTGAAGCAGAATGTATACTTGGAAATGTATTTTGGAAAATAATTGTAACTTGGAAATTCAAATCATGTTGAGGCTCGTGTTTTCTGATATTGCTCCAGAGTGTTTCTGTCTGAAAAACTGAGTCAGATTAGTAAGACATTAAGTATTTACTAACTACTATACTGTCAGTCACTGTAGTTTGGTTAGATAGCATAGTCTACTGTATTTGTTGTTCCAATCCCACATTTCTATCCAATCTATTATCTTGAAAAATGACTCTAAGAAAAAAGAACAAGGTATTGGAATTGTCGATCAAATTAGCTTAATTAACAAACCATACAAGCTGGATGATCAGATACTTCCCTACTATAGTGGCAGATACTACATTATTATTTAAAATATAATGCTCATTTCTAAATGTATGTCTAAACCTTTTCAGGATCACTTTCCTTTGTTTTTAACATTTTATGAATATTTGAAACTGTATATATAACCATGCCCCACTTCTCCTCCCTTTCCTTTCTTCATATGAAAGAAGAAAAAGATTAGAAGTCATGGAAAACTGGGCATATAACTAAAATTGATAGGTATGGCCATAATAAACATTTGATTTAATACCTATGTTATATAATCTGCATAAAATACTTTTCATTTTCCTCTCAACATATAATACTCTGAGGATGTTTGCTTTAGCATTTTTAAATCCATTTCTCATGGAATAAGACCAACATATTTTTAGTAACTAACATGCTCTTCTTAGCCATTAGGACCTCAGTGTGTGTGAAAGTATATAATAAATATACTTGCATTTTATGATCCTTTCTTCTACTACTACAAGTTTCCATATTTTCCGATAAATCCTAACAGATTACTCACTAAATGGTAGCTCAGAGCAGTTTTCTTTCCAGAGCAGAAATTCATATGAAACTATGTCCCACAAATGGTATCCCTGGTCCTATTATCCAATGGAAAAGGTACAAATTTAAGACCAGTTCTTCAAAATGTCATTTCAGTCAAAAAAGAAATATTCAGTTTGGCAGTCCTCTTTTTTGATGATGCATTTCCTCTTTTGCTTCTTAAAAAGTGGACATGCTAGAATGACTTTGATTCATCTCCTTCTTTTCCTTCTGCTTCCTAGGATTTATTGGGAAGAGCTCAAGCAAGATACTGCACACTAATCAATACTTCAAAATGCATCAGCTTATCTTGCAATTCTTTATCATGTTAATTCCATCCTGCTGATTTGTAATGGATCTACCAGGGCAGTGGAACAACATGGTGGCAGAAAAAAATAGCAACTAAAATGGGCTAGGACCATTTTCTCTGCCACATCTATTTCTACTTGGAATAAAGGCAGTACCTGGAAGAAAGATACTTGAAAATGACATGTTATATCTTCAATCAGACATCCTATATTCCAATTTCAGACAATCACTCTTCAGTTTGTATCCAAAGTTTCCTATCATTTCTCTCTACTTTACCTATTTCCTAGTTGATATCTATCTGTGAATAATCAAATTTAAGATACTTTTTCCCTTAAGATACTCAGCCATATTTGCTTAATAATATAATTTTTCTTAAATGTGGCCAATATAATTTCAGCATTTACTTGTGTAAATGTATTATTTGTATTCATCTGGAGACATGGGCAAAGGTTATCCCAGAAAATTAGATCATGATTTACTCAACGATGTAGCAGATATGGGAATTGGCAGGAACCATCCATACTTAGGAGCATCCTATACATGAGGATTTCCCATCGTTATCTCTGGCAATTTTAATCCAGCTGTGTGTGCAGCTGTAAGTAAAATACCTGATGCATTTACTTTGAGAGGCTCCCAAAAGAGCTTCATCTATCAGAGTCTGATAACTGATACTGATGGGCAGGAAAGAAAGGAAACTTGAAAACATGAATAAGTCTGGAGACAAGAGTGAACTGGGCTTCTGAACTTGAAATGCAAGACACTTAATGTTCCATTTTCTGTTTGGTTTCATCTTCAGAGCAAAGTCTATAAATGCGAAGCAAGACAGGATGGCTAACAGATGTATAACTCATGTTTAAAGATTCTTGGGGTATGAGTATTGGAGATCAAATAAATTTGATTTTTTGCTCTGCCTAGCACTACTACATCTGGATAGCAAAAAATTAGATTATCACTAAGCAGCAGCAATATATCAAACACACTCTTTGTTTCCAGTCACTGATCTTCCAGATTTTAGCTGCTCAGATCTGCTTCTTCCTCAGCCTTGCTCTGCCTATTTCTTGCTTGTGTTTCTTTGGTTTTCTTTCTGATTTTGCTACAAAATGCCCCGTTGGGATTTATCCTTTGATATATAATGTCAGCACTGACTTAAATATTTTTGATACTAACAATGGTGAAAGATTGTTTTGCCTGAGGGAATTGGCTGCAATGAAAGCACTTACTACTTACATTTTTTTCCAATTTTAATTGTATTGTTTTTCAACAAAATAAAATACAACATGCAATAAAAAAGGAAAAACAAAAAAACAATGTAACAGATAACAAAATTTAAAATATAAATGCACACACACCCTAAAAAATGGGAAAAGAAAAATACCTAAGCAAAATATACAAAGCACTCCCAACCCAACTCTGACTGAATAAGTCAGTACAAAATAAAAAAAAATGTTTTCATGCAATATAAAAATATATATAATATAGTAAGCATTTCCTATCTACCATTATCTATCTATATTTTACCTTAATTTTTAATCTACACAGTATTTCAACTACACATATAAACTTACTTCAAAATCTTCACATTCATCCCTGAAGGTTCTTCTCCACCTCACCAGCCAAAAGTTCCAGAGCGACCGTCAAACAGTGGAAAACTTCCTCAAATCAATTTCTCTCAGAGGAAGTATCAATGCAAACATATTTCAGTCTTTCTCTTCTCCTCTCATAGAAAACCTCACATGAAAGCACAATAGCATATTCACTGGCATTCTTTAGAAAAAACTATAAACATCCATCCACAATCCACCACCCATTCAAAAGGTCACATATCAAATCCATCCTTAAACATTAAACTGATAAATATTTAAGGTAACATAACCCAAAATACACCACCCAAATTGCAGATCATCCTCAAACATCTTGTTAGTATTTCTCTCCACAACACTAGTTTTTTACCCATCATTACAAAAATCTCCTAAAAACATTTTTGTAGTATTTGTTGTGCAACAAATCTTATTACAAACTGAACTAAAATATCCCAAACAAGTAACCTTCTTCCATAAGAGGCAGATTCATGCTGTCATTGCTTTAACCCAAATGTGCCTGACATGATACAAATTTTTCCACTAGCAGCTTTACTTCTTGAGCTCTTATACCAAAATTTCCATTTCTTTCCTTATTTATGTAGGTTTAACCCCAGACTGACTCATTTATAATTTTCAAATACTAACTTTTGTTCCATCTTTTCATTATTTTCCTCTATTTTTTCCTCTAAAAATATTTCTATTTTTTTCTATATTTTTATCAAACAGCTCTTGAATATTTCTACCCCAATATTCCAATTCGATCTCTATATTTTCATTCAGTTTCTTAATTTCATAATTGTATCTCCCTCAACAATTTTGAAGCCATCTAACCTCCTCTAATATGTTATGAACAAAGAAAGGAAAAGAGAGAGAGAGAGAAAAGAGATACACAACAATAGTCCTTTAACCCGTATGGTAAAGGGTTAATTCAATAAATTCAGTAAGTTTCACTTCTTCTCACATGTCTCTGTTGCCAAACAGCAACCAATCCTCAGCAAAGAAGGCAATATAAAATAAACAAGCCAAAAAAAAATGGATTCCAAGATGATGCAGTTTTCAAATACCAAAGCAACATTAACATTGTTAATGTTCTTCAAAGAATTGAGCCCTTAGCATTCAAAAGATAAGCAAAAATAATAGTAATAATAATAAAAAAAGAAAGCTAAGTCCAGGTTGGTGAAGCTAGATAAAAGCGCAATGGTTGGACTGAAATCTCCTCTCACTCTCCGACCCACAGAAATCCAGTTTAGAAGAACACCTGTTTCCCTTTTCCTGGTCTTCTGAAGATCAATCCAAGAGCATGTGGATGATTCAAAGCCCCCTTCTTTATATCCAAAGGGGGGGTGACCAGCTACAAAAATCCAGCATAGCTGGTTTACCAGTTGCCTTCCAGCTCAAGCAATTGGCTGGAGTTGCGTCACTTCTCCATGTCTGGTGGGTGTATCTGCTTACATTTCAATTATATTGATTTGGGGATCATAAACAAAGGTTCACAACATTATGGAAATAAATGTATGAAACATTTGTATGATGCACAGAGTCATCAGCTCTCTTTGTGGGGAAGTCAGCCATATTTGTTTGTCTTTTTATTCAGAAGCTCTTAGGAAAGCCACCTGACATCACTTCAATTTACAGACTGTCTCTACAGTAATAATAGAAAACTATACAACTTCCTGTAAAATGCAGAACATGATTTGACTAATAAGATATTTCTTCTATATAGAGTTCCATATTCCATATTTTTCCTTTTGATTCAATGAAATGGTTGTTTACTAAGTTTAAATATGAATTATTTTTAAATACAATTCAGGAGATCCAGATTCCTTCTTTTCTTCTGGAAGTCAATATAGTACATACAAAATATACATAATTCTTTATATTTCTTACTTCCTGTAAAATATCTCCAAAAGCAAAGACTCCAGACTGAACTTCGCTTATTTAGAAATCTGGATTTCATCTGAAGTTTTCTTCTTAATATCATTCAAAACTTTCACTTGTACTAGCAAAAAAAGTATCTGTGTGTTTCTAGAAATGACAACAATCATAACATAGCCATGAAACAAACTGGCAGAAAGATCAATATAAAAAATAACCCTGCTATAAAACTTAGAACAGCTGTAGATTTGGGCAAGACCATTAATTAGAAGAAGTTTGATTCTGGTTTCCACACACCGATGGCTCATTTAATGTTCTTTGACAATATAGCTGGGATATCTTTATGTATTAGGAACTCAGTATTACCATATTTTTAAAACAGTTCAAATATATTAAGTGAAAATAGCATTTTCATTTCATTAAGATATTTCAAAGTCTACTGTAACCTCAGGATTGTCTTTGCATTTATCTTGTTCCAGAGGGTTTGATATTCAACCAGTTTAATGTTCTTTTAAAGATACAAATTGGAATCCCACAAGTTGAACATACCTGAGATTCTGTAGGGTATTATAACTGAGTTTCCATTTTTCATTTTGTCAGCTACATGCTGTATATTTATTTCTACCACAAAACTTTTGCTGAGCTTCAGTGAACTTTGTTCACCCTTCAGGCAAACAAGCACCTCAAAGCTCCAGGGCTTTGGCTCACAGGCTGTCTGTTGTTTTGTTGGTTAAGGTTGGCTTCTTGTTATGAACCTTAATGTGCACAATAGGATCACAATGAAGAGACAGCCTAAAGGAAATATGAAGTACACTGTCAATATACTGGCAGCAAATACATTTAAAAGGAAAGCAGTTATCTCAGACGTTTCTTTGCATACCCTTATTTCTTTCCCAGCAATGCTCAGCATTATTAACACAGGGTATAATTCATTGATGATGTTCAAATCTTGCAAACAAAAGACTCTTGGTTCAATTACTGGCATCTTCAGTTACAACAGGCTCAAAGCAGCAGAACTGGAAAAGCTCAGAGATCCTTCAGAATCACTGTCTGTCGGACAAATTGCCCTGACCTAGCAGAAGGAAACCTTATGGCATGCTTGAGTTCATAAACATTTTATCAAGGAAAAAAAAAAACACAGTGGAAAACTTTCTTGCCCTTCTGTTTTTTCAGAAATGTGGATGCAATTAGCAATAACAAATATGTATAGAATATAGAGCCAGGAAGAAAGGGTGAAGAGAAACAATAAGAAGAGAAAGAAGAGCAGGAGAAAGAAGAATGATTTCCTTCAATGTATTCCAACAATTGTTTCATCATCTTCCTCTTCTTCAAAATGCTAACAAATAATGCTAGGTCTACTACACTGGAAGGATATGAAAAGTATGTCTCACCTAAACACACAGTATGTCTCACCTAAAAATAACAATTATATTTCAGGCAGGGAGAAATTATGCTCCTAACACTCTTGATGGTGAGTCCCATCTTGCAAGACTTATTTTTTAAAAATCTTTTCTTGGGAGAAATATGACATTTATTTGTCCATAAACAAGATGAAAATATTTAAGAGCCTATTTGAATATAGTAGGGAGCCCTCAATAGTTTCTCCTACTACAGTGGAAAGAAAAAGTTTTTTTCGCCCTTCTTTTGACAGAAGTACTTTTGCAGGCAAATTCAGGTCTTTATTTTCCATATATACAGTGGTGCTTAAAAGTTGAGAATCCTTTCGAACGGGCAATATTTCTACTTTTATACATGGTGCAATATTCTACATTTCTACATTCTATATAACCATGACCTCAAATAAGATCTGTTTTCTACACAAGTCCTAAAAGTAGATAAAGAGAACAAATGAATCAAAATATTGGTCAGTTATTTAATGAGGAACATGTTCCTCAATAAATATTATGAAAAAAATATTGAACATTTAAATGGATTCACAAACCTCTAAACACCACTATCTGATATTGATCAATTATGGTATCTGATTTAGAGAAGATATCACAGTAACTAGAGAGAGGCATAAGATATATTTCTTCAAAATGTTACACGTGCAAGGGAGAAATACGTCTATTTTTACTTGTTTTTGTGTTTCACAACTATTAGGGAGGAAATCCGAGTCAGCATATCCCAGGCACTGTTGAGAGAGAATGTGAAGGAGAAAAACCTGAGCAAGTAGTTAATTTGTTAGATGATTTTGAATGAGATTTGTTGTAGCAAATTTATTAAGTGAATTCTAATGAGATAATTCGTAATTAGTGGTTGAGCAGGTAAGTCCTGAATAATGGACAATGATTATATTTCCTTTAAAGCCCCTGAGCAATGAAAACTTATGCCTTAAACCCTATACTGAAAAAAAAGCTAAGTTCTCAAATTATGAAGGGTCAATGAAGAGGCTTATAGTTTCTCTTTTTAATTTCTGAGAAAAAAAGAAAAAAATACCTTCTAGCAAAAGTCCAAGTCCTATAAAGGCATGAATAGCACAATCTGTTGTACTTTGAATGTTCAGCTCATATATTTAATTGAGATTCTTACTGGGTATCTGGAAGACTGTAATTAACATGTTTAAAGATATTTTTTGACAATTGGCATGGCACGAATCTCCCACAGAAAGGTGATTGAAGTACAGTAGACATTTTAAGAGCAATGATAGCTCCTTCAGAGATGAACTATTATGGTTAAATAATTGTTGATGAGCATTCCAGGTATTGTCTATTGGCAGGATGTGCTAAGAAGGGACATACTTATTAGAAGTGGAGTCATTGTGCACATTTGTCTGTTCTTAAGAACAGGAATCTAATCTGGGCAATGATTAATGAAGGAGGATTTATAACTATAACAGAAAGGAGCTCCAAGAAATAGATTATGGGGATAAACAAAGCCTAAAAATCAAGGTTTTTCTTGCCAGTCATGGCTAACTCTAGGGACTGTGCTCTTCTCCGATTCACAGCTGAGGGAATCAACATTTGTCTGAAGATGCTTCTGGGGTGATGTGGCTGGTGTGCCAAGGTGCTGGAACATCATTACCTTTCCAACCAAAGGTGATACGTATTTATCTACTTGCATTTTTATGAACTTTTGAACTGCTACATTGGCAAGAGTTGGGGAAAATAATGGGTGCTCATTCCATGATATGGTGGCATTTGGGACAAACTGCAGAGCTGATGACCTCTTGGCCAACAAGCCCAGCATCTTAACCACTCAACCACCATGCTCCCTCAAAGGAATCTAATTCTAGCTAACTCTAGCCTACTGGAATTGAGTTGAAGAGCATGCTTTGGAACAAAGCAAAAGGTAGCAATTTTTTTAGACAAAGAAAGGCAAAATGACAGATGAAGATGGGACATAGAGTGCATCCTTTAGTTTCTACTTACACCCACTAACCTTTATAGTCAGTGTATCATTATGTACTGAATCAGTGTTATTGGGTTCAGTGGAAAATCTTTTCATTCAGCTATTTATGCTTTAGAATTTACATAATTCCAAGGCAACAGAATCATCTTATAAGCATCAGATTATACAATGTCCAGGCTAGCTAGTAATTATTGAAAGTGTAGACCAGTACTTCTGGAGCAATCAACTGAGAAAGGTCAGATCCATATGTCCTTTCACCTTCTTAAACACCTCTGCCATGGTTTTTAGGTATTGAAAATTAATTAACCTGAGCCAACTAAACAAAGACACTCATTATATTAATACTGAAAAATTGAAATATAATTTAGGGTAATTGAAATATAATTTATGGAAAAAAAAACAAGCTGCCAGAAGCATGAAATCACTGAAATATTACTTGACCATCAATATAAGAAACCTCAAAAGCCTTGTGTTTTCCATTCTGACCAGAAATAGTAAGCATGAATAGTTAATACTTGTTTTCTCAAAATATGCTTTTTACAATGCTACTCTGCTTTATGGAATGAAGACATTTATTCATTGCCTATCTTTTCTTTCAAACTGCATGGAAATATTTATGCAGGAAATTTTCAGTATCAGTACAATATATACATTGAAGAAAGAAGAAAGGGAGAAATATGCACATTGCTTTCCTTTGTATACATTTCTTTGTAGACAATTTCCCAATTATATAACTGAAAATTATTTATAATTATTGTCACTAATTTTCCTAGTATTACAAAATATTAACGTAATTCAGTTTTAATTCTGATATTTTCAGTAATAGAAGTAAAAAATGTATCTGCTGCAAAATAAGTGTTCTGAATGTTCATGCAGTAACTGTAATGTATGAATTCTAACAGCATTAGGGTTTTTATGAATCACATACTATTTTTTAAAAAACAATACTGTGTAGAAATTAACAATCAAGGATTTCAGATACTATAGGGTGTTTCAACAGTAGAAATAGTAGTTATTTTTTCTGAGTTATCCAAATTATCTGCCCTTTGAAATATATTTATATTATATGTATTTATCACTAATGTGTGCATTGTTTTAAGTGCCCTTTGATCAAGTTTTCATGACTGACAGCACCTGAATCCTTGGATAGGTATATAAAGAATTTGCTAGTTATTTTAGGAAAAAATGGATTAGCTCTGAGAATTCAAAGCCAATAATGAGGAAATAGATGACCATGTGACTGAAACATTATTTGGTCGTATTTGAGAATCAGTTTTGGTTTCTGAGACAGAGGAACTAAATAAGAAGTTTTTATCCATCTAGCTCGCAGCATACAGACTTGATCTTTATCTAACTTGACTGTTTCATTTAAGCTGAGGAGTGGTTTACAGTTAGCATGGTGTCAAAGATGGTTCTCTTAACCTTGAAAAAGAAAATGGAGCAGCCATTCCTAAAGCCATCTCTAGACTCAGAGGTAGTTCAAAATTACCACTATATCTTACAATAAATATCATTTTCTCTAGTAAATGCTTATGAGATCTATCTATCTATATCTATCTATCTATCATCTGTCAACTATCTATCAATCTATTTATTGTATTTCTTTATATTCCACCTTAATTATTTTTATAAATAACTCAAGGTACAAACATACCTAATACTCCTACTTCCTCTTATTTTCCTCACCATCACAACAACTCTGTTGAGAAAGAGTGACTAGTCCAAGGTCACCCAGCTAGCTTTCATGCTTAAGGAGGGACTAGAACTCACAGTCTCTGTGAGTGTTTCTAGGCCAACACTTTAACCACTAAACCAAACTGGCTTTCTTTGGTGACCAACTAATATTCTTTGAGAAGCTGGAATATTTGGAACCATTCCAGTCAATTTTCAAACAGGGCTTTGATACTGAAGCTGCCCTTATGCATGACTAAAACGCTGATTATCCACTGTAAGGCTCGAGTGGCAGATTCTGGTGTTTGGAAATTTCATTCCAATCTAACAAGTTAGTTCCAAAGGAAATACTAGGGATTTCTGCTTGGCTCCATGATCTATACCTGTGGAATTCCATAGGCCTCCATTCTAGTGCTTTTTAAATACCGATATGAAATTGGTGGGATAAGATCTTCCCAGATTGTAGATGATTGCCAGCATTATTTCTTTCTACCATCAGAATCAGTTAAGATAGTGAAAGAGCTGGGCTTAAAGTGAACTAAATGAAGGCCAATAAAATGAGTGTGGATATTAAGACAGAGATGAGCAGACTTATAGTTGGCTTATGAGAAGTGGATGAGATTTATTTCCTAAATAAAGGTATATTTTAGATCTGTCTGTTATCAGTACCTTCAGTGACCTAGAATGTATCAGGCCCATGTCAGCTGTTATACTGGCTGTAGCATTTGTAGGACGGAAGGAAGGCAGTTGCAATAGTCTGATTGTACTATTTCATTAAACTTTAGGTGAGTCTGCCTTTGAATGTATAGAAGCTATCACTCTGGTGCAGAATGTAGAAGCAGAGTTGTTGTCTTTGGAAGAGTAGTTAGAATTTATGTAACTCTAGTCCTAAAGAAGGCACATTAGCTAACATGTGGAATTCAAGATCTGAATACTTAAGTTTAATCCCTAAATGGTTTAGGAACTCAATATTTGAGAAAGCAGTTCTCTCCAAACATTAAGAACTATACAGAGGGTTTTTTAGCATCTCAATATTAGGGGAGTGTATTTTATGGGGGGATGAAAGAGATCTTTCTCTGTTGAAGACTCCTGCCTTGAAAAGCTTCTCTCTGGAGCACAGGCTGGCACTAGCGTTATCTGATTTACAGTTCCTACTGTTACATTAAGGACTTAACTATTATAGACTCTACTGTGGATTGTAAAAAACAAAACAAATTTGTGTCTTTCTATTTTTATGTTATGGTTATTTGCTATTTTGAATTCTAAAAATATTGTTTTTTTTAATCTCTTTTATTATTTTATTTTACATATTTTTGAACTGTAATCTGTCTAGGGAGTCTTAAAAGGATGTGTGGGCTATAAATGTTTTAATAAATAAATATTATATGCCTTTTCCACCAAACATGGAGAACTATTTCAGAAGATATGTTACCTCTACTTGTATAAACAAAAAATCACCCAACTTTAGTGCTTCTGTCCAACCATCAATATAGAGAGGTGCTTTCTTGGGATTAGGGAAAATATAAACTGAGTACTTGAGAAATGGCATTCATGAAAATCATTGCCAAGTTTGTTCTAGCTAAGGACTGCCACAGTAATCCAGCATCTCATTCTTGATTGTCTTCCTGCTGTTTGAAAGCTATAAATAATACTGATTATATAGGATAGGTAAAAGGATTGCTTGAGAGGGCACAGTATTTGTGATTCAGAATGAAATTATATTAATAGTTATGCTTTATGTATTTCAGTTATATACTGCTCTATTTAATCAGAATTAAAATAAATTAAAGATTTTAAGAGCAGGCACTACATGTTCTAAAACCTTCAGTTCACCAAAGTATTTTTACAATTGCCACCACTACATATAGATACACATCTCAGTATATTAAAAATATTTTTATTGACTTTAATTATAAATAAAGCAATCAGCAGGTAATACCCCAAACAGAAACTGAGGTGCCAAGAATTAAATAGAAAATACCTCTACTACAGTCAATACTGTTACAGATTGGAAGAGCATAATGATTGTTCAGTGATCTAAAAAAAATTCAAAGAGAAAAATGAACTTGTCTTTTGAGTGCAAATATTGCATCTATTTAACTGTTCTCAGATTACCATAAACCATTTACTAATAACCCATTATAACCAACAAACTAAGGGTGTGAGAAATAATATGTTATGAGCAATGAATGCAATTAAATTAAACACACACGATGTAATATACATATTTTAAGTGGTAGCAAACATGGAAACAAGAAAGAAAATATCAGTAGCAATATTTCTTCATTAACTGCCTAGTCCTATGAATATTTAAATCTCATTACATATAGGACTCATTCCCTCATAAATATATGTTGGCCTTGAAAAGAACTGTGGAATTATTACTGCATTAAACATACAAATACAATATTTTACATTTACTAAGTTTTGGGAGAAAGTATTAGATTATACAAATATAAGCGTGCAACAAAAGCTAACATTTCCAGATAATAATATTCTTTTGAATCTAGCTCAACCTAGAATTTATACCTAATTTTTGGAATCTGACAATTGGACAATGTAAATGGATTTTCCATCCCCTTATTATGGCCACAAGACTGATATTGCAGCATTGGAAAGAAAAATGTATGGACCGTTTTATCCAATAAATTGAAAAATCGTTACTGTTGCCATCTATGAGCAGTTTGCCTATAGATCTCGACTTTGTATGGATATATTTAATTTTGGGACTAATTTATAAACAATATATTAGGTTAATAAACATGATAGCTGTATAAATAAATTAGAAATTATATATATATATACTTGAATAATTGCATTAGATAATTACATATCTATTGTAACTATTTACAGCAAAAATGTTATATTGTACCTTTTTTGTATTTTTTCACTTTTTTCATTTTTTTTCACTTTTTCAAAACTTATGTGTGTTTTTCTTTTCTTTGACAATTCATGAATTTTATCTTTGTGTTTTTTTAAAAGCAATAAAAATAAACACATGTGAATGTACAAATACAGTATCTGCATACAAATACATATAAAATGGGATGGCATTACTGATTTCACAAAAGAGAAAAACAAGACAGCATTCCCTCTTCACCAATAAAGAGCTGCCAAATGCAAGAAGTACAGTATGAAACCAACCGATTCATAGAAAGCACATTTTGCATGCATACAACATAATTTTTCAGCCAGTTATACCAATAGTAGTGAACATTACACTCTTTGCTAATTTAACTGAAATACTGAGAGCAGAAATATTATCTCATTTGATGCTTGAATTTAAGGACAAATTTTCTGTCAATATTTAGAAAGGTACTGTACTTAACCCCCCCCCCCCAGTGAGGCACCACCTTGCTGTGGTTGGGGGGCTTGTGTGACCTAATGAAGATGAGAGCTCTGCCAGAGGTTCAACAATACTGGACAGGTCTCATCAGAGGAGCCAGACGAAGAGTGTCTCCCCCCTA
>JANHZU010003640.1:0-12035 GCA_032468055.1 Acrochordus granulatus
ACCCACCCACCCAACTAGCAGTATTCAAATGTCCTTCTGCTGTCTGGCTGTTCCAGCCTCACTTCACAGGTCTAGCGCTAGCTCTCGCTTCTCTTCCCGCAACTAGTTTCCCACCTAGGTGGTACCCATTTAACTACTCGCAATATTGCATGCTTTTAAACTGCTGGGTGGGCAGGAGCTAGAGGCAAATGACAGGACCTCACTCCATCACGCGGTGCTGTGGCTCGAACCGCCAGAGTGCTGCCCATACCTGGTTGACAGCTTCCGGTGTCATTAAGCCGCTATGCCACTGCACTTCTGTCATTGCCAAAGATGACAGAGTTGCCAAAGATGAGGAAGAAAACCCTTCTCTGTGCCATGGCACAAAAGGAATAAGAAAGGAGACAGAGGAGGAAAATATAATCAAGCACTAAGTTTTTTAATTACAAAATTCAGCGGGAAGATAAGAAACCAGCGTTGAAAGAGTTGTTTCTGAGTCATATTCTTATGGCTCTCTTCTTCATTAATGCGCTGTATACATCACTTAATTTTTTTAAAAAAATCTTTTTAAAATTTTCATTTTTTTAATGTTAACCTTATAGTTTTAATTTTTGTTTTTTAAAGATTCACATCATTGGATAATATTTAAACATGAAGAGCAAGATTAGCACAGCATGCACAGCCAGTGTTAAGGCATCAGGCTAGAGACCAGGAGATGGTGAGTTCCAGCCCCATGTTAGGCATTAAAGCCAGCTGGGTGACCTCGGGCCAGTCACTTTTTCTCAGCCCAACCACCTCACAGGGTTGTTGAGGCATATTGGACATGTTCATTGCCTTGGGTTATTTGTAAAAATAATAAAGACGGGATACAAATAAAATAGTGGTGTTGATGTTCCTGGGATTTTCCTTAGCAGTGTGACCAAGAGGAGTGGGTGAAGGACTTTCTGTAGTCATCTGTTCAGCCTCCCTGTCTTTTCTTGCATCTGTTTGGGTAAGATGACATCTAGTAAATGGTCATGGCATCAAATAAAAAAGAACACACTTGTATGCCTCAGTGGCATGCTGAGGACCCCAGGGTTTAGAAAAGGCATGTACAACCTTGGCAGCTTTAACATGTGTGGACGTCAACTTGGAAAATGTCTGGCTGAGGAATTCTGAGAGTTGAAGTCCACAACCTTAAAGTTGCCAAGGTTGGACATCTCTGGTTTAGAATGTCCCTGGGGGAGATGGATGAAGCATGCAAAAGATGCTTCATAAATGCAAAAGATTCAGAATGGCTTCCTGTTAAGTAAGGGGAGCATTTTTTTTTCCTCTTTTGCCTGTCCAGAAGTCCTACTTTTGATGCAGACACGTCTCTAGTTCAAAGTTTCTTCTGCCACTCTGGCTAATGGGGTCAGAGCAACTCTTTTTGTAATATATTGCTGGTCCCTTGAGTGGCCAGACTTTTGAAAGACATGCCACAATGAGAGGGACTGGCTGTTAAATAACATTTGATGCTGCTCAGGGGAATGATAATTACAGTGTTTAGTTAGGATGATTCACGGGGGTAAGAGCCACATTCCAGCAAGATGCAGGCTCAGCCCTGACCTTTTCCAAGGAAGCGGGTCAAGACTCATCAATTGTCTCCAAAGTTGGCATATCAGGTCACATCTGTAGGATAGGAAAAGGATCAGGGGGAGATACGTTGGGCTTATTCAATCACATTTCTGAAAAAAAGATGCCAAGCAGTTTCATGTAGTGATGAGTGAGGGGTAACAAGAGGGATCTGAGCCTGTATAATATCAGCCAGACCTGGTCAAGGAAAAACAGAGAGGCCAGAAGCACCATAAAAGAGATCTCTTCACGTTTATGGCTGCTAGAGGGTGAGGCAATGTTTTCCAACTCTCTTCTGAGAACAGATGATTAGGACAACCTTTCCCAGCCTAATTCCCTCAGGTAGAGTTGAGCCCATCCCATCGCAGGCTAACTCAAAACCTTTGAAAGTTGCAAACTCAACATATCCAAAGGGCATCCAACTAGGAAAGTTCAGAGCCAGGAGATACCGACCTTTGCTGAGAATGTGTCCCCTTCACCTTGCCAGAACTGAATTAGTTGGATCTGTGATCTTCCATTAAAAAATCAGGCTATGACAACTGTCTTTGCTATAAAGAGGAACTCACCATCACTGGCTGTGTTTGAGCTGAAACTGGGCAATCCTTTGCCAGGTATACCAGAATTTTTTTTCCTGCGATGAATAAGGAGTTGAATGCAGTTCCAATGTTCTATAAAAATAATAGGATGTTGTATGAAGAGGAAAGAATTCTATCCCTTAATCAAGCTGGCACCCTGTTCTTCTAATAACAAAGGTAAAGGTTCCCCCTGCCAGTCATGGCCAACTCTAGGAACGGTGCTCATCTCCGATTCACAGCCAAGGGAGTCAGCATTTGTCCAAAGATGTTTCCGTGGTCACATGGTAGGCATGACTATATGCCAAGGCTCACGGAACACTGTTACCTTCCCACCAAAGGCAGTACCTATTTATCTACTTGCATTTTTTCATGCTTTCCAACTGCTGGGTTGGCAGGAGCTGGGGCAAGTTATGGGAGCTCACCCCGTTACATGGTGGCGCTTGGGTCTTGAACTGCCGAGCTGCCAACCTTCTGGCCGACAAGCCCAGCATCTTAACCGCTTGGCCACTATGCCCCTATAATAACACAGGCTATAACTTTACACTTCTTAATCTGCTCTGCTCCTGATAGTTGAGATTACTTTCCGTCTTGCCATGTTAATGTAGTATATGTAATGTGTGCAATCTTATAATAAATGCAGTTAGTACTTCTAGTGGTTCTTCTTGTCTGGACTACCTTGAAGGGTTAACATCAATCTTGCAAGTCTGAAAGTATTTTTTCCTTCAGTTCCTTTTCCTGTCCATAAAATTAAGGAGGGTCTCACGCCCCTTCTTCTTCTGTGGGTTGAGATACCTTTTACATGCTGATTGTTCAGTCTGTAGTTTTTCCTTCATCTCCCAAGGTCATTCCCACATACCACTTCACCACCAGAGGCACTGTCAGCATACAACTTCAGTCTACAGTCCAAGTTTATACAAAAACAAGCAGTATCCCTCCCCACCTTATTGTCTGAAGAGCAAGGATGAGTTCAAAAACAGCTTGTAGAACAAGTATAGATTGAAATAATAAAAAAACCTGAGACATCAAAAGCTTCATTTAAGACTTAGTCATCACCCAGACTGTCAGACAGATCTAAGATGCCAATCATGTGGAACATCTAAATATCACTATTAGCCATTCCCAGGTACTCTCTCTGGTAATTAGAAGGATGACTATGAAAAGATGTAACTCTGTCTATTTATCAAAGGCAAAATCTTTCTGGTATTTTTCAGAAAAGAATCCATTAACTTCTTAAAGCAAACCACTGGAAAGACATGATAGATAAAATTGCTAGAATTACTATTTAATACTTATTTATAGCACACATTTCTAGGGATACCTCAGGGGCTTTTTTTTAAAGGCCTATAAAAGAACATAGATTTCTGTATTAAAGAGTAATGAAAATATATATTCCCCTGGTCTGTTTTGATGTTTTTCATTACTAGCTCCTGCCTTTTTTTTTATAGAGACCTACAACATCCTATGCAAAAAAAATGATATTTTGATGAAGAAGTCAATAAGGAAGGCCAAGAATCCTTTTTAAAGATATATTTTTAATAAAGGCAGATACACAATAAGAGGGTTTTGAAATCTCCCCTCCCATGAATCTCTGAAGACAAACCCACTCAAACCAAGTTGAGCAAAATCAAAGTTTCTGTGTTGTATGTCAGGGCTGCGGATGACCTGTCAGTTTGTCCAATGTCAGGTTTAATCTTCAAATATGACAGGCAATTTGTTCAGGGAACTGTGCAGAATGATGAGACAGAGAAGGATTGTAGAACATGCACCTGATTGTATTCTTCTGCCATTAGCCCACTGATGTTTAACAATGGAGAAGAAGGACTCTAGCTTAGAGGTAGAGGAGCTGTGCTGCACTCAGAGGGTCCTTTGAGCTAAAGCTTGGTCTGAAGCCCTGGAGAGCTGCAGCCAACACTGAAGATTGGGGCTAAGAAATCTATGGCCTTAAGGTCCCCTAGTACCATGATTATTGAACACTGATGTTGCAAACTCCCACCTTTAGTGATGGGAAACAGGTGAAAGTGTTCTGTGAACCTTCAAAAGTCATGCAGGGCTGTATTAGAGGAAGAACAGGGAAAAAAATCCCACAGAACATCCCTTGCCTTCCAAATACCCCGGAAAAATGAAACATCTAATTGTCTAATGATTTGACACCCCATTAAGTGCTATTCATCCAAAGGCTTTTGCCAAGATCGGATTTCATAAGAACGTGCCAATAAAATAAATTTGCTTCAGACTGAAAAGGCAAGACTTGATTGAAAACCGTAATCTGAAACTCAGATAAGAAGGATCTATTATGCCCAGAAAAAGGGGTGCAGCTTTGAATATGTGGTCACAGCTCCCATCTTGCAGATACTCCTAGTGTGAAACCTTTCATGTGCTATTCCCAAATCACAGCAAAGCTCTCTTTTTTCCCCCTTTTTTTCTTTGTGGTGGTTGTTGTTTCTACTCTTCTATTAATATTTAGTTGTCTCACTCAATTAATGTTTCATGACAGAATCCAATTCAAGCCCGAATGGAATCTTTGCAATATAGGAAACAGCTGCAGGTAAAATTGGCACTTTATTTATTTTTCATTCATCTCTGGATTGTAGTCATCTCAGCTCCAATTGGAAGGTTAGTTGCAGAGCAGAAAATGCCTGCAGGCCGTTGTCGCGGTAGCTGGTGTGGTAGCTCATGCTCCCTAACTGCCATGCGTGCTCTGGAAAAGTGGCATGGGCACTTTGAGCATTAAAAAATGAAGAGGGATTAAAAACAAAAGTTCTGAATCTCAACTTGATTATCCAGATGTCATTCTTGATACAATGCTGCTTTCTTAAACAGGCAAAATTGTATTTTATTTGGGTTGTGCATGATATTGGAGGCTTTGCTAGGGAAGGAAGACAATCCATCCAACTCATAGTAACTGCTGCATTTCAAAAATCAAACATTTAGCGTACAGATTAATTATCTGTCCAATCTCAGTGGACAAAGATACTTGTACTTAATGTACAAGTAAAATACAAAATGTACTTAATGTACAAGTAAAATACAAAATGTACTTAAGTCAAATGGACTTTAAGGTAAAGGTTTCCCCAGCCATTCTTGTCCGACTCTAGGGAGCAGTGCTCATTTCCGATTCACAGCTGAGAGAGCCAGCATTTCTCCAAAGATGCTTCCATGGTTATGTGCCAGCATGACGATATGCCAAGGTGCATGGAGCGCTGTTACCTTCCCACCAAAGGTGGTACCTATTTATCTACTTGCATTTTGCATGCTTTTGTACTGCTAGGTTGGTGGGAGCTGAAGTGAATAATGGGACTCATCCCGTTATGCGGCGCTTGGGTCTTGAACTTGGGCTGCCAACCTACCAGCTGACAAGCCCAACATCTTGACTGCTTGGTCAACATGTCCCCCTTTTAATAGACTTAGATGAGTCCTCCTGCAGAAGAAGCTTTCCCATATTAAACCAGCACTATCTGAGGCAGGTTTCAAAATTTAGGTGGTCTTTATACACTCAAAAATAATGGAGAAAACTGAGAAAGTAGTATTGCTTTTGAGTTTCACAGATTTTTTTATGAAGCCAATCAAATTTTTGTTTCTGAGAGGCTTTTGTTGTTGTTTTAATGATCAAACAAGTTTTGTTCTTTTTTTAAAGTGTCAAATTTTACATATCCGAGAAAGGAAACTGTCATCTCAAATTCATAAGCGGGGTGGGAAAATGATGTTTGGTCTATGCTGGAGTCAAACAATCTGTTGGTATTTACATTAAACTAAATGCAAATTGCAAATTTATTTAGATGTCATCGCTACACACTGGCAAAAAAATGCGCGGAGTGGTAAAGGTCAATAAAATTAGAACAGTGATAATTATGGTTGGATCTGGTATAGTAAGCGATAAGTTTCAAATGTGAAAAATAAATAAATAAGACACCCCTTATTGCTTTTCCTCTGTATATTTAGCTGAACAGGTATTGTTTGCATTTTCTTTCTGCACCTCCTTAAGATAATTCCTTTTTCATTTCCTGTTCCTCTCGGAGAAATCAAAGGAATAGCTGTCAAAATATTGGCCTGATAGCAGCTTTACAAATTAATCCCCTAGCTTGATACCTGCAAACAAAAGTCGAAATCCATAATTGGCACTCGAAATAGTAATTCACCAATTAAGAAAGCACCAGCAGTTTGCGTGTGCAAAATGGCACCAGGTGTGCAAGAATCATTAGACAGTCTTTGCCTCAAACACACCTTGGAGTAGTTACCTCTTTAGTCTCGCGCTGCCAAGTGCCAACTGGATTGGTTAAGTAGTTGCGTGTGGTTTGAGGAGGGGGGAATAGAGATGGGCTGGAGGAAGAAAAGGCACAATCTTCTTTCTTTAGGATTGATGTGTTTATTACTTTTTGTGACAGAGGTTCCCAAGGCAGATGTTCAATATAGAAACAACCTGCTTGAGAGCGAAGCAAGGAGGGAGAGATGGCGTTGAGGCCGGAAATTGAGAAAGTTATCATAAGCACAGAATTGTTATTGAAGATTTTGCTCCGAGCATTTGTAACGGTTGTGTTATATACTCTTCCGCAGACAGTAATCTAACAGGGAATTACTGAAAAAGGACTGCCAATTTATAGAAAATTGCACTGTATGCTCAGGAGCTGCTTCCCAACAGGCCAAGCTAAGGCCTTAGGGAGGAGGAGAGAATTCCCAAATGGGGTTCTTTTGACCTGCAAGTTGAAGAAACAAACCAGAGATGAAGGAAAAAAAGAAAAAAAAGCTCAGCATCTTCTCCTTTTTTAGAGGATTCTTTAGCAGAAAGAGTTGTGGTTCAGACCAAGATCTCCTGGATGTGAGAAAAGTGGAATTTTAAGAATATCTACCATCATTTCCAAATATTCCTTTTCGTGGTTGATTTTGGTGGCTCCCCTACTTGGGTCTGAATGCAAAGACTTCCAGTCTGAGATGAAAAAAGTTGCACTCACACATTGCACTAAGCAAGTTTTTAACCATAGTCTGTTGGCTGCATCCTAAGTGTTGAGTCCACTTAGCATGTAACCCATATGACGAAACCCCAATCGATGTGGATAGGACAAGGATACGAGTGCATAGCCGGGGACGATCTGTTAGTGCGCTGCTGATCTAAGAGACGCAAGTTGCAAGGAAATTAACCCCCATGCAACTTGCTTTGAGCCAGTGTTTATGAACACACGAGAGCCCACCCAAACACATTGCTCCTTTCTCCAAAACCGAGTCTCAAATCATTTTGATCTTTTCAGTTCCCATCGAAATATTACAGACCTTTTTGCCTTATCTGTATCAGCACCGGGATCTTTCGACCTTTCTGGCTGGAAGGAAGCCCAGAATTTTCATCAATATTATTTCTTGCATAGTGCAAGAGTTGGAAATACGGTTTGCAGCTATTAATTTGGCCTCAGCAGGTCAGGGGCAATGTTCCTGTTATATAGCTGTTTAATGTAAGCAATATTCTCCCTGGCCCCTGATGAGTAAGGCTGCCCGTTTTCTTTGCCAAGGATAAATTGAAGCCATGTCACCAGGGGTCATTAATGGACTTTGGAGTGTCAACACAGAGGCAGCTGAAGTCCCACCTGCTTAATATTAAGAAGAGCAGAGTCCTTAGCATATCAAGGTCCTTTGGAAGAGTGGCAAGACCCGGGGGAGGCGTGTTTAGGCTTTTTTAAGATGACTCAGTTGATGACAAGAGTTCCCTTCTGCCCGCTCTGAAATACGATGCCTGAAGTTGCGGGTCATAAAGGCTGCCAACGTTAGAAGCACCGAAGGCTGAGTTTTCCCTTTCTCTATATTTAATCCAATTTCTGGATTTGTATGTGTACAGACATCCGAGAACAACGGGAAACCCAGCTCTTACTTTTCTTTTCGTCTCTTGCAGAAGCGGATGGCTGCTTAATATTATTTGTCTTTTTACCGGAGTTCATGATGTTAGTAATTTCACCAACCGAGTGCTTGACTCGCCTTGCACTTAGACAGTATGTTTTGGGTCTTTGCACTTCTGTATATTTGGTCTTACACTGTCAACTCGAACTCTTCTCATGTCATTTCTCATTTGCCATTTTTCCCCCCTTCGTTATTCCCTGATGATGAGATACTTCTGATCTGCATGAGGCTGTTTTATATTTCTTGTTTTTCGTCATATTTTTGGTATTTTTGCAGACTGCAGGGTTGCTTTGTTTTTCATCTTGGTAATGACGCTCTGGTTTTAGCTTTGTTTCTTTTTAATTTTTGCATTGGAGGTTCCATCTCTGAAGTTTTCCACTTAGAAAGGGAGAGAAAGACAAGACACGACAAAACAGGAGGGATAAAGGGAAAAACCTCTGCTTTAAAACCCAAAGATGCCGATGTCAGACAGAATCATCAAGACTAAATTAGATACTATAAACAAAATCTATCTCAATATCAAGCGATGTATCCATAACAATTACAAAAGAATAGAGACTTTCAAATCACAAAAGGCTGTAGGAAAAACTTGTTTAGAAGTTTTGTTTTTGCTGACATTTTTTGTTGAAAAATAGTGCAGAATGCCAGAAAAAATCACTTACAGTTGATCTGAGCATCTGTACTGGCATCTTGTCTTCTCACCCCACAAAGTATGTTTTGCATCATAACCCACAAACTCCTCCAATTTGCATGAAACTAGACTTACTAAGTCTGTATATGCTTAGAGTTTTGATATGCCATAATTGTTCCCAGATCTGACAGTCCAATTTGGATCCATCACTAAATGACTTAATCAATGATTCTAAATTAGTGGAGAACTGAGCTTTGATACCATGTTCTTTCTTTATGGTTTTCATTTTCAATAAATGTTGAAATGCCTTTAGAGGTCTAGGGGAAAAGGGTGCCTTATGAAAATAATTTTCATAATCAGCAATATTTTACATTAAGGTGTGACAGACCTCCACATATCTCTTCGTTGACTCTTCACCAAAGTGTCGGTGGTGCCTATAATCTCTTGATTGACATTCACAGAATAGCTTTCTGTATTTGCCTTGGGATAATTGAGATGTCAAATAACTTCAAGCTTGGTTCATTGATTCCATAAGAGACTTTGAATAAATATTTTGAGTATTTGGAGGGTAGGGGGCGGTATACATTCAGGGGGAAAGGAAGATTAATTCCCTTTGCTGGAAAAATAGATTAGCTGTAAAAATCTAAGTTGGATTGTGCTTGTGGAAGTGAAAGCTCTTATACCCTTTGGTTGAAATGGTGTAAGTATTCAAAACATGAGGGAAAGAAATGTGTCAGTTGGGCTGGAACTGGGATCTTTATTATTATTATTGATGATGATGATGATGATGATACTTCCACATGTTTTCAAAGTTTTTCCTGGTCTTTCTTTCTAATGTGTTTTCTTTAGGGAGTCTTAATCCCTTCCACAAAGTTCTGCTATCTGTTCTCCTTCCATTGAAGCACTGTGACTATCAGAAGAACCTGGCTAGATTGAGTCCATCACCACCAGCTCATTTCCATATTGGCCACCAGATACTTCTGAAAAGACTTCAAAAAGAAGTTAAGGCTTTTCACAGATGGAGTTTGAAAAAGCTCTGAAATGCTCTGAATTAGCACATAACCCCAGGAAATTACAGAACGTGTAGAGGTTGAGTATCCTAAAATATCCTTTATCCTTAGGATAAATAAATCCTAAGAAATTTGTTATTCCCTGCAGAATTGCAAGAATCGGGACTTTCTGCTGTTACAACAGTTCTAGGAAGAGAACTAAGAAAGCTCTGAATTCTCTGTGTTAAATTAACCAGCTATTGTTTGGCTCTAGCTTCAAGTTTCTTCAGATTGGGTTGACCTTTGCTAAACATAAATGAGTTTGCATCTAGCCAGCTTTTAGCATCTTTGTATTTGGTTTTGATTTTTTTTAAATAGCAGAGGATGAGAAGGACTTTTTTTTTCACACTAGGCTTTTAGCAGATATCCCGTATTTAAACTTTAGAGTGAATGGCTTCTCACTTAGCAAAGGCTCCCTTTTACCCTGTTCCCACTTCATAAAACCACTCATGGCTGAAATTGCATTTGGGATGCAGAGAAATTCACACCATAAAGAATGCAGAAACAAAGCAGAGCCAAAGGAAAACTCGGACAAAATCTAGGAAAGCATTTCAGATCATGTGTTTCTCCTCTGATATCAGAATTGTATCTCAAAGTTAAATGGGTCTGCAATGAAAACCATGTTGAAAATCTTGGAGCCAAATGGTCAGAAGTTCAGGAAAAATATCAGTAATGGCTCTTCTATGATTCCTTGTGCAACAGGTTAGACCAGCAAGTCTGGCTGGGGAATTCTGAGGGCTGAAGTCTCGATGTCTTCAAGCTGCCAAGGCTGAGAAACACTGAGTTAGACTATTGATATGGAGACTGAGACCACATCTTGTAGACCTGAAATCACTGCTGTGTTCCTTTGTGGTCCTTGGATCATGAAAGGGGATTTGGTTTGGGGTGGGTAGGTAGCTTTTTCTACCTATTTCACAGGTACAGTATTGGTTCCATGCATGGAGTTAATTGGCAGGAAAACAAGTGTAAGGGCTCCTCTGGTTGTAGCTGAGAGTTGAACTGCGGGGTCCTCTCTGAGCTTCGTTGTTTTCTTGCAGACATTTCATTACCAACTAGGTAACTTCTTCATCACTAGCAGATCCTTATACTGTTCCAAAAAACTGACAGATTGAAATTTCAGACTAAAAACAATGAGGTTTGGAAGCAAAAGGTAACGTGAGATTATTCATGTTACGTCATGTACATTATGATGGAGGGAACAAGTTTTTAAAACCTGCTTGGATATTGTTAAGGGGGTATTGTCATTTTCATTTCCAAGCTTACACCTCTAAAAAATCCTGATTAGACCATTGTGGTTTAAATGTAATGTTAGCCCACAAGGAGTGGCTGGGTTCATACAAAATACTAAGCCAAATGCACCATGTTTGCTGAGTTCTCACACCATCCTAAACCCAGAACAAGCAATCTACATTATGCTGTCATCGTATGATTAATTTCATAGTCTGAGCAGAGCTTAGTCTTCCATCTAAATTCTCTTCTCTGCCTTGAGATGATTTCTCAGTTTAGCCAGAATTTCAGAGTACTATATATGAAATATTTTGTTCCTGGCTGGCTTGTTGTATTGTTGCCATAAGTACAACACAGATTCTTTTACGCTAGGATAGCTGTCATTGTGAGTTGTCACTTCAATGTTTTAAATACAGGATTGCAGATTGGTTAGGGACAAAGAACATCAAATCAAAAAAATGTGAAGAAGTACTGCAAACTATCCATTTTTAGAACATTCATAAAATAATCTTGCGCTTAACATCAGGTGTGTGTCTGAAGGCGGGAGAATATCAAGGCTAGATAGCAACCACAGACATATGATTCAAACCCCACCCCACTTGAACACATGGGTTATGCCTGACTGCAGCTGCCATTTTGACTTTTTTGACAACCTGCCCTCAAACACCTTTGCTTATGATTGCTTAAAGCTAACGGTAATGCAAAGGCTTGCAAGGCATTCCAGAAATCAGTGACAACTCCCTGCAACAAAGATGTATCAACTTGTACGACTGTCATGCAAAGCAATGCTGAATTACGATTTCCTTCGATTAACTTTCAGTGACTATGTCCAACTGCTGCTCCATTAATGGCCTTCTGTCAATACTGTAAAAATGCTAACCTGCCTTTACATCTAATCAATGCTAAAATGGTCCTTCATATAAATGGCTTCTCCCTTTTCATCATTTTTTTTCGAAAAAGCAATCAAACTGGATTGGACCATACAAGTAGCTCTAGTTGTTAAAAAAAAGAACAAAAAAAGCAAAACAGGAAGGAAGGAAGGAAGGAAGGAAAGAAGGAAGGAAGGAAGGAAGGAAGGAAGGAAGGAAGGAAGGAAGGAAGGAA
>JANHZU010003640.1:50096-61642 GCA_032468055.1 Acrochordus granulatus
ACTGCGCCGATGGTATTACTGAGTTGGGTAATGAAACATCTGCAAGAAAACAACCAAGCTCCAGAGAGCACTAGGCACCTCTCACTTCACACCTGAGCTACAAATATTATCTTCTATTGGGACCTTTTCATGTCTATTTCAATTGACTTCTCCATCTGGGATGGCACCTGGAATATGGGAGTGATGATCAGTAGCTATTGATAGGTATAACCTTTGTCACTTTCCCCAATCCTTCTGATGATCTAAATCAGACAGTAGTCATCCCTCTATCTTTGAGTAGAAAAGTGTATAAGTGGCCCACGTGTCTCCTGTCAATTAGTTTCATCACTTGACTGTATTTTAATGTTGTGAGTGAAGGAATGAACACTTCTTGATTATTTTTTCTGCGTTGCTAAACATGGTTGGTCCTAGCTTGTCTTTCATTAGGTGATTACCTATCCAAGCAAGACTGGGAAGTTGAAGACAACAACTCAGTAGAAGACAGTAACAAAGATTTCTGTACTGTTGCCAAGATATCTACGTGGATGGCTTTATGATGACCCCAGGAATTATGCTCAACTTGAAGATTTTACTTTACCTTCTTTTGCACTGTTCAGCCTTTTTCATGGATGACTCTTAGGCATTTCACCCTTGCTTGTTGAAGCAGTCATAGATTAAGTGTGGCATCGATGGGACTTTTCAGTGCTGCTGCCTTATCATTACCGAATTGTGCTGATTAGTAGGACATGCAGATGGAAAGGAAAGCATGCCTGGTCTTCCTTAATTTTTATTGTTATTTTTGTTAAGAAATCTTGTCCTTCACATTAGCTGTTTTGCTTAAAAACAGAATTTAATTTTGAGGCGTTAAAATGTAGCAGAAACTGGAGGAGAAGGCCTAGCAATTGCAAATCCATCTTTGCAAGCTGGTCTACTGACATGCATTTCCACTGCTTCTAAAAATAATGAGGAATTCAAATGTCTCCCTTGATGACTTGGAGTCCCATCCCTTTCCTTGACCTAATTGATCGTAGCTATGCACCCCTGGAGTGCTTTGCATAACCAGCCTAGACAGCAGGAACATTTCCAGCCTGATTGATTGACACATTTTATGTCTCTAACTTTAAGCTTGATCACGGCAAAGAAACGATTCATTTATACCTTACGGATTTTTGGAACTTGACGCAACAGAAATTGGTCTGCCAGCACCTTTGCTAAACAAGAGAAGGAACATTTGATGCAAAACTGTAAATATAGATGTTATATACAATATTTAATTTCCTTTAAATCAGTTGAGGATGATGAACGAAAATAGATTAAGAAGCAGCCAAATTTTTTTTCTGTTCTACGAGACCAACAGATATGTCGGATTTCTTTACAACAACGTTGCAACTTAAACGTCCAGGACTTAATTTGAACAAACATTACCAGCATTTTATTCCATCAAAAGTATCCAGTTTTCAGCCCTTACATGGATAAATTAAGAAAAACCGTACAGCATGTGAGGAGTATATTTGTCTCTGATAAGCTTCTGAAACCATTTTGCTTTTTAATAAAATTTGTTAGTTGGAAAAAGTGTGGCCAAAACTCCTGAGTTTTGGCTTCTATAGACTACCATCGTTCTCCTCCTCCAAAATCTAAACAATGATGGATGGTCCTAAAATGTGTCTTTCTGTAGATGACTTGCTCTGCAGATGTGCTGGTCTTCAGTTCCCAACCAGCTGTGGGATATCTTTAAAAACATTTATTAGATTTTTACCTCACCATTATTACTTTGTAAAGAAATCATGGTGGTTAAGATAGCTAATACCTGTGAGGTGGGTTGGGCTGAGAGAGAGGGTTTGGCCAAAGTCACCCAGCTGGCTTTCAGGAGTAGGTCTTACCATCTCCTGGTTTCTAAGCCAGCACCTTCACCACTACACCAGAATGGAACATCTGCAGTTTCAGATAGTCTCAGCCTAGGAAATCCTACTGAATTAGTACTTTGTTACTTTAGATTGACCTGCTCCAAAATGCAATGAACTCTGCAGATATTGTTCCAAGTCCCAAGGTGAATAAAAGAGACAAGCCATAAGCTTGGCTTGTGTAACCATACTTTGCTGCCTTCCTTTGTATCACTAAGCTAAGCCTTTGCAAGCATATTCTCTAGTGTGCAAAGAAGCTGATGCAGAGTATTTAACACTGCTGGGAGGGGAAAAAGGAAGTGAACTAGGGATGTTGATTATTAGCCATTAGCCACAAGGACATCCAGTTAACATGGGAATAAATAAATGGCAGCCTATCCTAATGGGAATGGCCTCAGTGTACCTTAAAGCGAAAACGAGGGGGAAATATTGCTTAATATTCATCATTTATTGAACAGCCAAAGAGAGTCTTGGATTTCCACCGGTAGCAGTTAATAAAAGGGGCTCGAAAGATTATCTTCCAAAAAAAAAATTAAATGTTTTTCTCACACTACACTGTGGAATGTGGCTTTTGATTTTATATTTTAAGGGAAGAGTTAACATCTCTGGAGTCTAAGGGTTGGTAGGTGGAAGTCTTAGTTAAAAGAGGCAAGTATCTCATTTTTCCACTTGGCATTCAAAGCATTAAGTTAAAAAGAACCCTTGATATCTTTATTGGTTTTTCTTAGATTAAAAAGCAATCAGACTATAAGCCTTAATTTTCTTATAGCTGTTTGTTAACAGGGGGAGATAAGGCATTGCAAATCACTTGATTAGCAAGGACTGCCTTTGTAATATCCTGGGTACGGTTTGAGGTGCCTGCATTTTTTATCAGATTTATTATTGTTCATTTGTAACATCTATTATGTTCCTGATTGGAATCATGCTCTTATTTTGTTATTTCAAGCCCCAAACCTAAATAAAATAAAATGAAAACCATTTGGCATGAAAAAGCACATTATTTAAATGCTATTTTCCATATGGTCACACTTGGCTAAGTCTTCCTTGGAAACAGACATAAAATATGTTTTGGGAAATGCAAATAGATGTACCATTAACTTAACAGCTAATAAGGGAAAAAAAAGACAGAAACCTAGAGTTATAAGGTTCTACTTGAGGTCATCAGGACCTACCCCAGGAATGTAAATTAAAGCATCCCAACCTAACCTTCACTTGAAGGCATCTAATGAATAAGAACCTATCAACTGCTTGGTTAATTGGCCCTATTTTTGAGTTGTTTTTATTTTAAGGAGATTTTCTTCTGCATTCAGTTGGAACCTGGATTCCAGTTCCAGTAATCCACACCTCCATGCCTGGCATTTGAACTGAAGAAAGATGGGAATATGTCTTGATCTTCTTCCGGGTGGCATCCATTTGGGTGGTCAAAGAGGTTGTTCTCCTGTTCTCTTCTCATTCTTGAGTCCTCTTCTCAAGACTCCACAGTCCCAGATCTCTTGGTCTTTCTCTTCTATTACCCTGAAAATCACTCAGGTTGGCCAAAGATAACCAATCTTCTCCAAGGTTATCCCATGCTTTAAAGTAAGTGTAATAACCAGAAGCAACTGCTTCAATAAAACCGACATGTGTGAATCACACAACAAAGTCACAATAATGACACCTTTTACCTTATTCAGGAATGTCTGAAGAAGATTACATTTCTCTGCCTTCCAATGAATGCCACAGAAAGCTTAGTTTCACCCACATGCAAACCCATAGACCAAAAATATACCCAAACAGAACAAAATAAATTTCAGCTGAAATTTCTGAAAGCAGAACTTGATCTACTTTCTTGTCTTCTGTTGGTATGTTCGTTTCCCCCTTCATGCTACGAGTCAATAACAAGAAGGTGTGCAGTTCAGAATTAAGAAAATACACTTGGTTTCTGGAATTCCAATATTGGAAGAGGTTCTACAAGAGGTAAGCTGTAATCCAATCTAACTTCAGCATGTGATCATATGTTCACTGGCTCCCAGTCCTCCAAACCATCTGAGATTCTACTATTATATTCTGTCTGCTGTTAGCAAAGTCATTCTCTGAATTCCCATCTACAAGAGCAAGATTAATGTCAGCCCAATAAGGTAGGTCAGGCTAAGAAATCAATGCCATGTAGGATAGGACCACTTTTACTGTGACAGGTATTCTTGGACCAGGCACAGCCCAGCCCCTCTTATCTGACTATCGCCTTGATAGTAGCTCTTCCTCCTATGCTTTAAGATCCTCCTCTATGCCCTCTACCCAATATGAACATCCTTCATGTATGGCTCAGGAAAATGCTGAAGTTTGCAGAACCCAAAGAGGTGAGAGAACTGTATCTCATAACATGCAATGCCCAAATAAGCTATCATGGGAGGGTTGGATTCACACAAGATATTAAATCAATGGTTCCCATAACTTGCTGAACTGTAAATTACCCAACCCTATTATAGCTTAAGCTGGCATAAGAACAAAACCAAAGAAGACTGAGCATGCCCTATTGGCCAAAAGTGATAGGGATGAGGAGATGAAAAATACTTTTGAAAGGCATAGGAGGAGATGAAGGGAAAGGAGTGATTCTGAACTGGTGACTCTAAATGTGTCAAAGTCTAGTTCCCATCCATCCCAGCTTCAATATTCAATAACTATCCTAAACTGAAGAATACCAGTTTGAAGGAATGAGTATCCTCAAAGAAGTTAAGGTAGGTTGGTTTGAACCTTGGTTGGGAGCTTCTTACCCAGCAAGGTGACTTTGTCTTTCCATTTCATTATTCCATTTCCAGCATATCTTGCTTTGCTGTGCTTTTAGGTTTTTCGAGCTTCTCTGTTTTAACTGCATTTTTAAAAATTTGTTTTCAGAGAGCATTGATGAAGAGTGACCCATTAATATCCCAAATGGAGCTAACAAGTTTGCAAGTAAATGAGAGAAGGTCTTGGGGAACCTTGTCATTTGAGCTTCTTGATCTAAATGCTTGCTATGGACCTCTATTTTGAACAAGTTGGAGAAGCCCCTGGATTGTCACTCTGAAAGTCTCAGTCCCTTGCTAGTCCTGCCTCACCCCCATCTCATTCTTCCTTTTCCTAAGAGCTTCATATAAGCAGGGAGATGATTACATCAATCAGTGTCAAGTCCAGGCTCTGTGATTTATGAATATGCATAATGAGCTCTCACCTTTGAAAAGGACTAGCTAGGAAAATAATTGATTGGACAGGGAAAGAGCAGCCAAGAAAACAAGGTAAGAGGAGTAGGTGAGGCTAAAAGCTTTCTCTAGCTAGCTAGTGCTAACCATCAACCTGGCTCTCTTCTGAAGCACCGAGTTCCAAAGAGTACATCTCACACTGAAAGCAAATGGGTAAATCCCAAGGGATAATATTCACAGCTAATCTTTGAAAGTGCTGAGGAGCTCCCAACCAAGAGGATATTGGCAGCCTAGACTCCAAGACCTAAGCCACCAGAAGATGGAGCCATTGCAGCATGATCCTTCGTACTCAACCCATGGGCAGTACTAAAGCCAGTGGTCAGAAGGAGGCATTGCATTATTACTGATGATTTGTAGTTGATCCAAGGAGCAGCTAAGCACCTTGTATCATGCCCTGTTTCTTTGCATGGCAACAATTACACTAATCCATTTAATTGTGGGACTTCTTAGGTGGTTCAACCGCTTCACTTCATGATTATCTGGTGTCCAACTAATACTTCTGATGTGGGTCAACTCATTTAGCAAAGCATTTAGCTGGGGCTTAAGGATTGAGTGCAACCAACTATCTTCTTTCTCCTTCCTTCCTTCCTTCCCTCCCTCTCAGTATTACGCACACATCACCACAATTAAAGCATTGTTATCTGTGGTCATTGGAGAACATTTATCCCTCATGCTGAAGCAGTTTTTCAACCCACACTAGGAAGATATTGAGGAGTCACCCATTTGCCAAAAGCCAGTCACCTTAAGGCAGGGATGGGATGTTATGATTCTCCTGTTGGATTCAAACTCCTCCTGGCCCTGTTGGCTAAATGAGCAACCAAGAATACCGGGAGATGTAGTCTAGCAACCATGAGAAGAACTCAGGTCCCTGAACCTTGTGTTCTAGGATTGCAACATTTTCTTTCTTCATGATACACCGAAAGTCTCTTCTTCCTTCAAAAATCACAAAGGCCTCCTTTCTGCTCCCTGGAAGCAACTCATGAGCAATTGTTATAGTGGGTGAAATAGAAAAGTAGAAGAAAATCAGCACAGAAGAGAGTGGGAAAATAGAGCAAAGAAAAGAAGGACAGTAGGCTGAAAACTCCTAGGAATAATAGAAATGCAAAAAGAATAAACGTGGTTTGGTTTGAGTACAGAATAAAGGAATGCTTTCTGTAACAGTCAAGCATAAACTTTGGCATGCACTAAACAGTCCCATATTCAGGGCACTTCAAAATGCTACTTTGGGATCAAATGTTGGTAATTAACTAAGCCAAGATCGAAAGAGAAATAGGAAATGAAAAGCCAAGAAAAGCATTTGCCAGTTACATCATCAACATTATAAGCAATATACCTAAGGCCAACAATATTGTGTTTCATTACTACCATTATTCAGGGCTGATTCCTTTGTAATGTTGAGTTCAGGAGAACATCAGAGATGTGGGCTTTGAGTCCTTCTCTTTTTCCTCACACATACACACACACACATGCAGCACAAACATAAAAGTAGAGTAGAAGCTAGGCTTTGAAAATGCAGTCAGTGCAATAGAATCCACCAGCAACAATCTATGTAGAAGTGCCATTCAATGAATGCCTCACTCTGTCCTCTCTGTGTCTACTCAGAAGTAAATCCATGCATAGAAGTTCAGCCTTATGGAGGAACCTGTCTGCAATTCTGCCAGCTGGAAAAGAAGGAATTTCAACAGAAGAGAATATTTGCAGCTCAGGGCTGGACTGTGGAATCCTTGGTGCTCTCTGTGCTTGGTTGTTTTCCTGCAAATGTTTCATTACTAAACTAGGTAACATCATCAGTGCACTCATGGTGTTACTGGTTTGGTTATGAAATGTCTGCAGGTAAACAACCAAGTTCAGAGAGCATCAAGGACACCACAAGAAGGGATCTTCAGGCTGGGTGTCTATAAAACCTATTGCCTTGCTAACGTGTTAAGGCTAAAATAGGAGGGCATTGTATATTGACCTCAACTTGAATCAATCATCTACATTAAAAAAATAAGAAGATTATGTATTATTTGTAGACAATCACCAAAGGGGCATCTGACTGGCATTGAAGGACTCTCCAAGAGTAAATTAAATAATTAAATAAATAAAATAAAGGTATCTCCACTAGTGAAACTGTGCTTAATGCTGCTCCTTAAGTAGGGTTAGGGTTAGGGTTAAGTAAGGGATGGCCTTCAGATATTTCTGAACAATAACTTGTCCAACCCTAGCCAGCATTACCTATAGTAGTAATAATGGCTGCTATTGCTCAGCAACATCTAGAGATTTATAGGTTCTCTAGCTCTACTCTTAGAACTTGAGTTTAAAGGGAATCTTATTCTAATGTCCTTTTGCACTGATGAAGAAGAGAACGGTTGTTTCTGCTGGGGAAATATATTGCACTGCCTTCATCAAGTTTTTTTTTTTTTTGGAGGGTAGAAAGAAGCCAAAGATGTTCCAAAACAAGCAGAACTGACTTCCTGGAAAAGTTACAGAATAAAAACCTGACTTGCATAGTTACACCCTGTTAGAGTTAGACCATCCTTACGTTAGTCACGTTGCACATTTATCTCAACTATTGTACAGAGCCTTAGGAATAAAATGGATGGGTAGGAAAAATTATGACTCCAAACCCCTTGGAGGAAGGCTGGATAAATGTTAAAAAAAAGGTAGCCAGCAAGTGTCCAAAGACTCTTCCATGGTCGTGTGGATGGCATGACTATAACTGAGGCACACGGAGCGCTGTTACCTCCCCACCAATTTAGGTGGTACCTATTTATCTACTTGCATGTTGCATGCTTGCGAACTGCTGGGTTGGCAGTTGCTGGGGCTCACCCAGTTCCGTGACGCCCGGGTCTCAAATTGCCAAGCTGCCAACCTTCGGGCCGGCAAGTCCAGCATCTTAACGTCTCATATACCATTTTTTTAAAAAAGGAAAAGAGATGAAGCAAGTACTTAACATTAAAAACAAACCACCTTCTAATTTCTGTCTCCCAGCCTTTACGTCAACGTAAAACCAGAAAAGGATTTGTGGAAATTTTAGATTTTCAGGTACGATCAGCTCACATCCCCAAAGTGCATTTTTAAGAGAAAAACAAAAGAAGAAATTGTCTAGCTTTAGGAAATTTGAGGACTGCACAGGTGGTTTATCAGTTTCTTGCAACCAGGCCTATAAATAATACATTCCTTGCAGGAAAACAACCATGACCTCAAAATGTCAATCCTGCCACCCCACAGCATTTGCATAATTTGCACTGTCTAAACTTGAAGCATGGCAGCCTCGGCGCCTCAGTATCCTGGGTCTTATCTCTTGGTATCTCGCAGTCATTTCACTTCTGCAAAAGATGCAGTGATTCTTCTGCACAACCGTGTGCGCATTTGGAATATCTGTGAGAAAAATCTGCTGAAATGTCCTCTCGGCTTCTCCAGATGGCCAGCCTTTCCCACTGCTCTCCTTCTGCACCGCTGGATTGCAGTGCCCCTCAACAACACCGTTCTTTTAAAAATAGCCTCTCCTCCTCTCTTCCCATCAGAAGTCAACGTGGGAGAATTTCCTCTCCTCTCCTCTTTTCATATTCAAATTCCACATTCAGTTTCTGGGTTCTCTCTAGACGGGTGTTTCTCCGTTTTGGCAACCTTAAGATGGCTTGCTGGGGAATTCTGGGAGCTGAAGTCTGCACAACTTAAAAGCTGCCAAGGTTTAGGCTGGCTGGGGATTTCTGGAAGTTGAAATCCGCACATCCTGAAGTTGCCAAGGTTGAGAAACGCTGCTCCAGGTAATAAATGCATGGCTGTAGCATCACAGTTGAGGACACTGAACCATGATCTGATCTCTCCATAACTATCACAACTCATGAACTGAATCCGTGTTATGAATAAGATCTGCAGGATGAACATCACGCATAGCCATGCATTTCTACCTTTGTAATAACCCCATTCAGAAGTTGGAGCAAACACGTGGGGGCAGTCAAGGAAAGTCCACAGTTTCTTTGTCATCCTCGAAAAAAAGCATGCGTGGGGGAGTTTTTAAAAATTACTTAATTTTGCTGTATTGCCGACTACCTTAGGAAACTTGAAATGGGACTCGGAATCATAAAAAAAGAAAAACAAAAACCAAACAATGATTTGCATTGGACAAATATGTTTGGGTAGTTCGCGCTACAACTCTGAGATTTGGAAAAATGAATCTAAGGAAAAGATGTTTGCTTTTCTAAGGGGGAGAAAGCAGGCAGTTTTCAGATTTGAGCTGCTAATAATATTTTAGTTTCGTCTTTTCCAACAGGATGCCCCCCAGAAATCCAAGTTGCAACTATCAGAATTGCTCTCAACATAGCAATCGAGGAACCTTCGAGAAGGAAACCACCTTGCAAGGCAAACTAGTGTATCTAAACAGCCAGCAAACCTCACTCTGCTTCACACTGATACTACTACCTAGCATGGAAATGAAAAGTCTCAAAGAAAACAACCAAGCACAGAGAGATCAGGAACTGAACGACACAGGGTTTGTCTGGAAATGTTGGGAATCCAGACTTCCAGATCTTCTGGAAAAGTACTGGATGAGAAAGGTTCTTCAAGTCAACTTTATAAGGAAATATGGCAGACAAAGCAAGAAGGTCCCCTCAACTTTCCATGATGTTTCAGCACACGAACCGGTCAAGTTAGACCAAGACCAAGAAGGACCTTCACAAGCAGTGCAAAGACAGCCTTTTAAATGTTCCCTGCTCTCCACCTGGAGGATTAAAAAATGGTCTAAAACAAGGACTTCGGCTCCTAGAATTCCCAGAATTCTGGACCAGAAGCATGACCAGCTGGGGAATTCTGGGAGTTGCACACATATTAAAGTTGCCAAGTCTGAGAAACATGCAGCAACTGCCAACCTTACTAGGTGGGCTGGTGGGACCCTTGGGGTCCCGTTAACCCAACCAGCCCGGCCTCCAAGACGGCTTGCAAGTCTTAAGTTCCAGCATTAAAGACCCCTTTTGCCTCTCTTAATACATGCTCAGCCCCTTCAGCATCTGGTCGCAGACTGATCAGCCACTTGGCAGGGATGTTTTGCCTTTCATGAGTTCACTTTTTTTTTAACTTCACATTTTCAGACAAACTAGGAAAACAGTAGAATCCTTGGTTGTTTGCTTGCAGATGTTTCATGACCCAACTCTCGGTCCAAGGGGGTGTGGGGTTTGCTCCTGCTCATGTACAGTTAATTTTACATCTATTGACTCTTTTTCCTTCTCCTAATGCAACTTGTTTTGAGAAAGGCTTCGAGATGGAGCTGAAAGCTTAACAATAATATCACAAATGAAAGTGCAGATGACAAGATTTAGAAGGCTCCAGACATATTTTATTCCCTGGATGACTGAGGGTTTTTGCAAAGTCGCTTGCCCTGCCAGTGTTAACGGGGAAGAGGTTTTCTTCTTGATAGTTCCTTGATTGGGTGACCAAAACACTCATGTGGCCGGCATCCAGACAAACAGGAATTAATACCAGATAAACAATCAAGCAGAAAACAATACCCTAATCAAAGATCTATCAGAGAGAAAATTGTACCTCCACCCACACTGATTGGGCAAGTACTATATAAAAACAGAGAGCAAACCCCACTCCCTTCTCACACTGATGAGGTTACCTAGTTGGATCATGAAACGTCTGAAGAAAACAACCAAGCTCAGAGAGCACCAGGGACCCCACAGTTCAGCCCTAGCTACAGAGGTGATCTTTTATTGGAGATTAGGGAACATGAGTAGCCCAACGTCCTTGGAGGCGGGTGAGGGAAGAGAGAGAGACCCTTTCCCCTTCTCAGCTTTTGCAACGACAGATTAATACTGTACTCCTCTTTAAAACATCAATCCACCAGAGAGATTAAGAACCTTCTCCCAAAACTAACGCGCGGGATTTCCCCCCCCCCGACGTCCTTCTCAAGCCAGCTGTCCCTCCTTTTCCAGGCGAGGGAACGGGGAAAGGCGAGGAAAATCGATAGCTGGCAAACGCCGAGTAATAGGGTGCTCGGGGTGGAGGAGCGAATTTGGTTGCGCCTCCCGGCGCGTCCCGCGAGCCCTCGCTCCTCGCCCTGGTTTGCACGCTTTCCTCCCACTGGAGGGGTCCACTCGCTTCTTTGCACAGCAAAACCCCGAGAAAAAGGAATCCCGGGTCTTCTCAAGAGGGGGCGTATGAAAGTGGGGAGCGGAAGGGAGGGCGGAGGCTGCTCCTTGGGAAGCCGCGCGCCGGGCAGACGTACCTGGGAACCTTCTTCTGCCTGGAGATGGTGACCCCGCACCTCCGAGGAGACGCGCCCGGCCGCGAGGCGGAGCTCCCCGAGCCCACGCAGCAGTGCTGGGTGTCGCCTACAGAGGGCGCTGCGGACCCGGCTTTGCCTCCAAAGACCTGTGGCGGATTCCGGGTTCGCCTTTCTTTCTTTCTTTCTTTCTTTCTTTCTTTCTTTCTTTCTTTCTTTCTTTCTTTCTTTCTTTCTTTCTTTCTT
>JANHZU010003640.1:100893-113430 GCA_032468055.1 Acrochordus granulatus
CTTTCTTTCTTTCTTTCTTTCTTTCTTTCTTTCTTTCTTTCTCTCTCTCTCTCTCAAAAATTGATATAGCAATTAAAATGCTGGACTAGAAATAGGGAGACCCACGTCCTGGCCTTCCTTGAGGCACAGAAGCTGGTTGGGTGGCTTTGGGCCTGACATTCAATCTCAGCCTTAGTTAGGAAGTTGAAGAACATCTACCAACCTACACTGGACCCCAGTGTGGCAGATTATGGCCCATAACCTTCAATGAAGAGGAGTTCATCCTAAAGTGGATTGATCCAGGATGATCTTCTGTCTCTTTCTCTCTCTTATCTCCACATAGAAGTTGGAACTGCAGAATAAAATTCTGCAGTATAATCACCAAGTTCTTTATGTTCCCGTGTCTCCTGAGCCCACGTTGATCCAGAGACATTTCAAGGGGTGGGGAGTAGTAGCTGTAAATTGTGACTTTACTGTCTGAAAAAAGAAATTCTTCATGGTAATTAATTATGACACATAAGACAACTTTCCAAAATTTCATATATGTCCAGAGGCCCAAACGTTTTTGAGGCACCTCTACATGATTAAAGTCTGTTTTACTCTGATTTGAAATCCACAAGGATAAAAAAGCAGAAATCAAAGTGCAAATGATTTAGTCTGTAACCACAAGATGGCAATCTAAGTAACCTATTTGTTTTCAGGTTGGAAACTTCCACGGGGTTTTCAACATTCAAAAGACTTGTACACACAAACTGAACATCAATGTGACCAAAGAAGGGAAAGCTGTGCATATGATTAAGTGCTCAAATCAGAGATGGGAATTCATCTCTCCAGATGTTGCTGAATTATGGCTGCCAGCTTTCCTCATTTTGGGCATCCCAACTAGGGCTGATGGGACCCATGAGCAAGCATCTGAGTTTTTCACATACGTAATACTGTACTTATTTATTTATCTAACAAAAGAGCCAGTTTGGTTTAGTGGTTGAGATAACAGACTAGCGAGCAGGAAGACGTAAGTCCTAATCCCACTTTAGCCATGAAAGCCAGCTGGGTGACTTTGCGCCAGTCACTTTTTCTCTGCCCAACTCACCTCACAGGGTTGCAGTTGTGTGGGAAATAGGAGGACAGAGGTGTGTTAAAGAGGTTCACCGCCTCGAGTTGTTTATAAAAATAATAGAAGCGGGATACAAATACTGTAAATAAACCCAATTCAATGTGTATGGCCATCTAACTCAACTGCAGATGATTCCGGACAGTTTCCGACTTTAAAAATCCACAACTCAAAAACTATAATCCCCCATCCACCCAGCAGCAACACAAATCAACCACTTGATCGGCTCCATCCCCATTCGTGGTCCCCAGACCCACTGACAAAACTATGTTTTCAGGACTTTTGGAAAGCAGCAGGGTGGGGGCCAATTGTGCCTCTGGGAAGGTTAAGAAGAGGCTGAGAAGGCCCTTTTTGTGGTCTCACCAGATGCATATCCCTAATCGATGGCACCTGCAACATACTCTACCTTCCCGTCCTTGTCCTTATAACAATTGTTGATGTGCCACTACTCCTTTATCGGTTTCACTATTTTTTAACCAGTCAGGAAAAGAAAAAGGTAGCCTGTTACCCTCAAAATATTTGGGTTATTATTCCAATTCTCACAGTTCTTTCCCATCAGTCACGCTGAGAGTGGAAGATGGGAACTGAACGCAAATCATTTTCACACAGGGGTGTGTCTTGCTCTTTAGAAAGAAAAAAGAAATTCAGCACAGAAACTAGCCAGGATAAGGCAGGGCTATAGCAGGAAAGTTTTGCTCTTAAGTACTGGGCCAAGAAATTAAATGGGGACAGATTTATGCAGACATGAACAGCCTCAAGATATGATGTGTTCTAATTTCTGTTACTGATTTGTGGTTCTTGTCACTGAATTTTAGTCACCCAGAGTTGCATGGTGTATGGGTGGCCATACAAGTGGGATGTGGGGATGGATGGATGCATAAATAAATGAATATCTTTAGCTCTTTGCTCCTCGACTATGATACTCATTAAAATTAAATTCATTATTATCCATAGTTTGTATTATCAAAAAGGTATATCGAGGCAGTCTTTGACTTACAATCACGACTGAGACCCAGAATTTCCACTGCTAAGCAATGTGGTTGGTTAAGTGAACTGAACCCAGTTGTATGGCCGTTTTTGCCACAGTTGTTAAGCAAATCGCTGCAGTTGTTAACTGAAGCAGGCAGTCACCAAATGAACCCAGCTTCCCACTGACTTTCCTTGTCATAAGCCAGCTGGGAAAGCCACAAATGGTGATCACCTGGGCAAGCATCAGGGCGCTGCAACCATTGTAAATACACGCCCACTGCCAAGTGCCCAAATTTTGAGCACATGACCATGGGGATGCTGCAATGATCATAAGTGCAAGGACCAATTGTAAGTCACTTAGTTTAGTGCTGTTATAACTTCAAATCATCTCCAAAGGAATGGTTTGAGGACTATCTGTAAATGAATGTTGTTGTACCTTGTGCAGGCAGAGAATCACTGCACTGAATTTCCAACCCTCTGATGATTCTTGTTACTCTTCCACACTCCTCTTCCCACTTCTCTGAATCTTTTTTGAAGTTATGCCAAGAAATGGACCCGGTATTTTTGGTGTGGCTTGACCATTCTCTGTTCTCTTTCTGAAGTTAGAAGCTGAATCTCTGTGGTGATTAATTTCTGTCTCTATGAGTTAAAAGAAACCAAGGGGGGTGGCAAAGAATGACAATATTCAGTTTGGGGTCAACTACATCTTCAAGATCCTTCTCACCTTTACCAGTATGAATTCGCATCCATGTGCTTGCTTGGCATTGCTCAGTGAAGGCTTCCTTAGAGTGTTTTTTTCTGTTATTTTCAGCTCACTTCTATTAACACCTAAAAGTGCATCAAAACATGGAATCTGATCCTTCCAGATATTGTTCTCCAGCCCTGGTCAGTATGGCCAATTGCATGGAATTATGGGAGTTGTAGTTCAGTTGGCCCAACACTGTGCTTTTTTCCCTCCTTGCAGACACAGGCAGCTTAGCCTAGTGGTCAAGACCCTGCGCTAGAAACCGGGAGACTGTGAGTTCTAGTCCCACCTTAGGCAAGAAGGCTGGGTGACTTGGGGCCAGTCAGTCTCTCTCAGTCCAACTCACATCACAGGGTTGTTGTAGGGAACAGAGAAGGAGGAAAGAGCATTAGATATGTTCACTGCCTTGAAGAGTTTATAAAAATAATAAAAGTGGGATATAAATAAAATATCAGCTCAGAATGTTGACAGCTTAATCAAGTGAGTAATGTTATATTTCTTACTCCATTTGGTATAATATAAGAGGATATGAATAAAATATCGCTGTTTGCAAAGCTTAGATTGAATTTGATAAAAAATAATTTGTGGACATTAAAGAGCCTTCTTGTATCTGAAAAGGATTATAATCTGTGAGTTTAAAAGAGCGTTGTTAAGATTATTATATGCATATTTCAGGACAGGAATACTTTGGTTATACATTTATTTCCTTTTTAAAACTTGTTTTATTTTTTCTTGTTATTTAAAATATATGCTGAACACAGAATGTTTTGTATGTGCCATTGAATGACAGGGTTGGCAATGATAATTCTCCTGAACTGGGTAAATCTGTCTAAAATGCAAATAAAGTAAAAGCTTTCTATTTGCTTGTTTAAGAACTTGTGTGTGTTCCTTGCTGGTCATAAAATATTTACTTTAGTTGATAGCAGATAAGTTAGTGGCTCTAAATGAAATTATTCAAGACCAAAGTACAGCCATAGACGTGATATAGTAAAGCTCAAGCAGAAATCTGATAAGTATCCTCACACCACCAAGAACAGGATCTGCATTCCTCATTGTTATGACGAAGGCAAGTCTTCAAAAGCATCTGAAAGAGGGCATGAGTTTTTAAAGCAAAAAATACACTTGTGGTTTGGCTCTGACTACACCAAGGCCCGGAGGATAAAACTTTCAATTTATAATTCCATTTATTTTATGAGATTAGCATAGAAAAGAGAAGAGAGATGGAGATTAATTATTACAAATCAAAATTACTACTTTGAGGGAAAAAGCCTAAAAGCTATATCTGATCTATAAATGATGAGGTTTGTAAATTGAACAGGAAGAAACTTCAAATATTGGAAATTGTTTTTCATCATTCTGGAGCCCTCAGAGAACATACTAAAATGACCAGTCAATCATTTCCTGAAGACTGGACAGCTTTCTTGGATCAGGGACATATTCTTCTTACATCAGGGGTGTCTGTAGGAGGGGAAAGGAGCAAAAACCCCTAAAGTAATGGTGTAACCACACATTTAAAGCTCTGTAGGCCCAGCCCTGACACTCCTGCCTATTATATTCCTGCAACCTTAACACATATTTAAGTATTAAGGCTATCCCATTGAAGGCTGACATGAGGATTTAGGTTGCTGGTTTAATTTTTTATTAAATACAGTCTCTTCCAGGGTTGGTCCTTTAGTATTGATTGATTCCTACCAATCTCCATGGTGCTACCATTCAAAGATTAAACTCTCCATGGGCACTGCTCTTGGATTCAGAGCTTAAGCGTGCTAAAATGAGCATTAAAGCAAGAGTTAATGATATGGAACACCAAATAGATGTCTGTTTGGTTCCAAGCCATAAGAACTTGGATAGAATAAATTGCTTGCATGAACCAGCCAAATATCTCTGCAATTTAACAGCTCCTGCATACAGGAAGTATATTCATTAGCAAGATGCAGTACCTGACCCTTTGCTGTTTCATTGTTGTTCAGTTGATCAGTCGTGTCTGACTCTTTGCAACTCCATGGGTCTCAAGCCTTCCTGTCCTGTCCTGCCTCCTGGAGTCTGCCCAAACCTATGCCCATCATGTCTACAATGCTATCTAACCATCTCATCTTCTGATGTCCCCTTCTCCATTTGCCTTCAATCTTTCCCAGCATCACTGTCTTCATATTAGGTAGCCAAAGTATTTGAGTTTCAGCTTCAGTATCTGTCCTTTCAATGAATAGTCAGGGTTGATTTTCTTAAGGATTGACTGATTTGATCTCCTTGCAGTCCAAGGGACTCTCAAGGATCTTTTCCAGCACCACAATTTGAAGGCATCAGTAATTCAGTGCTCAGCCTTCCTTATGGTCCAACTCTCACAGCCATATATTACTACTGGGAAAACCATAGCTTTTAATCTACGGATCTTTGTCGGCAAGGGGATGTCTCTGCTTCTTACTACGCTGTCTAGGTTTGCCATAGCTTTTCTCCCGAGGAGCAAGCGTCTTTTGATTTCATGGCTGCAGTCACCATCTGCAGTGATCTTGGAGCCCAAGAAGGTGAAATCTGCCACCGCTTCTATTTCTTCCCCTTCTATTTGCCAGAAAGTGATGGGACCGGTTGCCATGATCTTAGTTTTGTTAATATTGGGTTACAAGCCAGCATTTGCACTCTCCTCCTTCACCCTCATCAAGAGGCTCTGTAGCTCCTCTTCACTTTCTACCAGCTAGTTGGATTCATCTCCCAACACAAAGCATTCCATCTTTCCAATCATCAGAGTTTCTCCAGAGAGTTGGATCCTCACATAATCTTTCTGAAGTAGGATAATTTGAGCCTTGATTTAAACCAGATTTGTTGAACAGATCTTAATATTTATTCCTCACTTTCATAAAGCAAATGAACTTTTTTTTTGAGGGGGCAAGTTTTGAAACCTCGAAACTCAGTTGAATCAAGGCTTAATCACTAGCTCAACTCAGTTCAATGACTTCAGATCCAGTTCAGCCCAGTTCAGGCAACAAGCTTGAACTGACAGTGAACCACTGAAAAAACACCTCCAGTCTGATGGTTTTAAAATACTATAAGCCCGAGGCTGATAGAAGTTAAAATCCCCTTGTCTGAGCATGTTACAAAAAGACTTTGTCAAAGTTGTGGTTTTAAACAGGTCATTGATTTCCTCTTGTGGAGATGATCTATGAAGAATATATATAACCTTTTATGGCACATTATGGTAAATGAAAACAAACTGCATCCCAGTGGGTTAGTTAAGAATTTTGTTCTAATGAGGATGTACTGTAGCAATGCAAGGATAATAATTTATCCTGTTCTCCATTTGGCAGTGCTCATTGCCTAATGTGCTTGTTTGTCATCTCACAGGCTGGAATATGAAAGCACCGATCAATACAACACAACCATTTTGGAACAACAATGAGTGGGATGTCATATAAGACGATGTTGTGCATGAGCAAAAATTGAATGGTGTCTAGGTTTAATATACATTGCAACAAGGCCCATGGGCTCACATTTTCTAGAGTAGCTGTTATCACAACACTGTCCCAAATCCAGTTCTGAAGAGCCAAATAGTTAGTTAGGTTTTCTTAAAAATCAGCTGTGGAGATGACAGGAAACATTTGCATCAATTGCAGTTCCATACCTGATCAGAGAACTTTGGAATGCCCTCTATTATCTTTGGGATAATCTCTGTGATGTATTAAATCATGCTATAATCATGGTCACCAGCATGACAAGTTAAGGGAAGGTTATGGAAGATGAGGGTACCGATTTTAGAGAGCCCACCATATTGTCTTGAAGAAGCATGACATTTTCAGGTTCTCCAGAACTTGTCTTTAGGCAACAGGAGATAGGGAAGAAACTAATCCAAAAAATTGGGCCAGATGTTTAAACCAGGAATTCTGCAGTCCTAAGAAGTGTTTTGATGTCAAGGGACTAGGGACAGTAAACATGGTGAGGTTTGTGATGGGGAAATCCAAGTTCACATATCCCTGAAGCTCAACTTGAAACATTTCTCTCGTTTTCATACCTTTAACAAACCGAGGATCCTTTAGGCATTTGATTTTTTGGAAGTTACAAGATTCCATGTTTTGTTTCCTCGGTTGAATCGGTGATGCGCTTTTGCATTGGCAGCAACCTGCATCGGTGGAAAGAATTTAGAACCGACTTTGGGGAAGATATGAGGGAGTTGTTAAGGAAGGATGTAGACAAAGTCTACACTCTAAAGACGGAGAAGGAAATGTGAGGAAGAAACTCAAAATCACCCTCCCTTGATTTTGTTAAATTTAACATGAGGCAAAGGAAAACTTGGAGAGGATTTCAATATTAAGTTACTACACCCCGCAACTATAAAACAGAGTCTTTGGATTTCGGCGGCATATAAATTTAATAAATAAATAATTTCCCAGAACCTTGGCGGTGCCCGGTTCTTGACCCACCCTACCTTGAGGCAATGCAGTCAATAGCAGTGAGCGCAAGCTCTTTGGAAGAAACTTGAAAGAAGATTCCGGGCGCATGAAATGTGGTCCAAGAATCCCTTCATCCTGCTTTAGGATGAAGGGGTTAAAGCGATGACTCCTACCAGGTCATATGGGAATCATTCATGGGATTAAAACAATTTAACAACGGTCGCTCTGAAACAGGGCTGTGTCCCTGGGAATCTCATAAGGCAACCTTTCCCCAAACTGGGGGCCTTCCGAAAAGTTGAGCTTGAATCCCCCAAATTCCCCACTCAGCATGTCGAACAAAGAGGAACCTGGGCGTTAGCAGAGGCTAATTCCCCACTTTCGTCCATTCCAGACTTCTTCTCCTGGTGTGGGGTTGGTGGTGGAAACCTGACACTTTCGTCTCCCCCTAAGTGGCTTACCTTGTCCTAGCAAAGGGCGCATGAGTTCATCTGCGCCCGAGACACGCCTTGTGCTGAAAACATCTGCCGCCACCCTGGTGTGAACATCGGTGATATCTCATCTTGATGGCCAAGGGGGATAGGTGGGGGGTGTGGTGGGGGGACGACAGGCTGCATTCAAGGGCTCCATAAATGCCTATAATTGCCACATTAAACTTCAGTTTATTATTATTTTTTTCTCTGGGCGCAGGTACGCAGATGATATGAAACCCTCCTGCATTTACATACAAATTGAAGATTTTCTCCCCTCCTTCCCAGCGACCCCTCCCTTCTTCTTCTTATTAATCAGGCCAGTAACAGGAATTCAATGGCAATACTCCATCAGGTCCTTAAATACAGTTGGTGACATTTTTACCGTACATTAGCATGATAGGGCAAGCCGAATATAATGTAGCCATGATTGCTTTCCCATTGAAAGCGCAAACAGTTTCATTTTTCCTGTCATCTCAAATAAGTGTTAAAGAGGGCTGGGAGACTATTGTATACATTCCAAATGCTGGGGATTTCTAAACATTGATGGCCACATTAAATAACCATTAGTGGCTCGGCTCAGATCACTGTTCCATCCCTCGTTTTCAGAATTTATTCTGTGATTTAAAGTGAAAGCAATCAGCAACTGTTTTCATAAAGGCTGCTGGAAGCCCACCCTGCGGTTTCCATTTCCTCTCCGCCCTGAAAAATGCAAACAGAATGCATTACCGCTATAATTTTATGACTGTTAAGATAACTGCCATTAACAAGACACTTAATTAAAATGTACAATAAATAAAAGAACCATAGTCTTATCTCTTTTCCTGAACTCCCATCAGGCTCCCCTCCAATGCCCAGGCTGGCTGTTTCTGTGCTCATTTAAAGATAATTGCTTCACACACACACACCCCTTTGCTGGCACAACTGGATCGTCCTTCTGCCAAGATCTTAAATGACCAGATAGAGAAATTATCAATTAAGTTTTTTTTTTTGCTGCCTGATTTTTCCATTCAACACTTTCCGCACTTTGCATCGCAGGGGAATGTGTAAGAGTGGCCATCCTGTGGTGGGTTTTGTGCGTTTGGAATTTACGATAGAAACGGCCCCATTTGGCACCGCTGAAACGGTTTAAATCCTGCAGTTCCTGGGACGAACCGCGTTGCTTTCCTGAGCTAAAATGATCCCTTGTGTGTGCTTGGAGGAAGACTATAAAAGAGCATTTCTCAACCTTGGCAGCTTTAAGGTGTGTGGACTTCAGCTCCCAGAATTCCCCAGCCAGCATTCAAGTCTGATTCTTTTTACTGTTTATGTACACACACAGACCTATGAGAATAATTTGGATGTGAGAGAGTGCAAATGCATGCGAAAAACACATGGACCCAGATCTGTTTCGAAGAACCAAATGCATCTGAATCTACAGGTAGTCCTTGATTTATGACTGGCTGCTTAGTGGCAGTTTGAAGTTGTGACATGACAGACCCCCCCAAAAAAGTTACTTTTGATCTGGTTCTCAAGTTCTGATGGCCTCTCCTCTCCGTGGTCACGTGATTGCCTTTATGGCCTTTTGCGGTGTCCTGTGGTCACGTGAGCATGACTTACGACATTTTTGCCAAAAGACAGTGTTTTCTTCCAGTTTTCCACAAAAAAACCCCACACTCCATAGCGAACAATGGATTCACTTAATGACCACCAAGAGAAAAGTTCCTGGATCTGTTGAGCTACACACGCTGGCAAGAGATGTGAAATGGGAATCTTTGAGTGATGTGCACTAGCTTGTTCACAGTAAAGCAGAATTCAGAATAATCCTGGTTCACCAATATATCCCATCTGATGCAGAGATTGCCGTTGCGCTGAAGTTTAGAGACTGGATGCGGAAAGTTTTGCCGGGGCTCCGCTACATTTTGATGCCATTTTATAGTTTTCTGCTTCTGCCACGTTCCATCGCTGGAGACATGCACAAACAGGACGCTCGCTCTTTGCAGCGAGACGGGTTGCTTTGTGTGATCTGCCCAGAATGCAAAATCAGTCTTTAAAATCTGACTTCTGTTGCTGGCTGAGCCAAAGAGCAGAATGCCATTTGGAGTCCTCACCGTGCATGTGGTTGGACCTTTTAAAACACACTAGATTAATTCCAACCTGGCTTGTGAATCGAGATGAAACTTGAGCGTGCTCCCTAATTTGTGGGTCTCTTTCGGGGTCCTGGTTGAGGCCAATCTCTCGAGAGGCAAGGTATGCGCTGCAGCGCGTTGGCTGACTTGAAGGTGACTCAGAAAAGTTGGTTCGAGGAACAGTTGCAACTGGGAGGTGAGGAGACGCACAGAACGCGTGGATTGACCTGGGCAGTTGTGAAGGTTGTTTGGATGAAGCGACCAAAGGTACGTCTCGATGTGACTTCCTGAAAAAGCCCTCTTTAGAGAGGAAGGGCAAGAGATGCCGACGCATTCGAAAGGATGCTGTGGGGAAGATGCCTCGCAGGCTTTATTCTCAGAGTGCCTGAGCATTCCTTGCAGCTTTCTCCTGGTGGATCTTAGAGATGAGATGGTAATGTTGTTACTACTGGTTGCTGTCGATTTCAGGCATGCGTATTTCCGTCACTTTGCAGTCTCCTTGTCTGTCATTCTGTTGCTCCCTGAAAAAGCCCCACGTGAGGAGGTTCAGGTAGCTACACTTGGGATTGAACTGAAGGGTGAGAAGTGAGGGTGGCCGCAGCCCATTGGAAAGAGCGTTTTATGAGAAAGAAGGGCGATTCACATAGACACACCACGTGGGCTTCTTGCCAGTTGTCACTAAACCAAAGAGCCGGTTTGTCTTAGTCACTAGGTGAGAAACCAGGAGACGGGGAGTTCTAATCCCACCTTAGGCATGAAAGCCAACTGGGTGACCTCGGGCCGGTCCCCCTCTCTCAGCTAAACTCAACTCATACGGTTGCCATTGTGGGAAAAATAGGAGGAGGAAGGAGTAATAGATTCACCACCTTGAGTTATCTGTAAAAACAACAAAGGTGGGATAAAAATAAATAAAAATAAGTAAACAAGTGTTTCTTTAAAAGAAGTAAGCAAATATTTCCCTGAACTTTGCATCATGTTTGTTTCAGGAATTGTAAGAACACTTGGAGGAAAATGGCTCAAACTATCCTGAACTCTCTTGGCTCGCTACGTCAAACGATGATACAGGTGGTCTTTGACTTGCAGCCACAACTGGGACCAGAATTTGTATTGTTAAGCAAGGCAGTTGTTGAGAGACTTGAGACCGATTTTATGACCTTTTTTGTCATGGTTGTTAATCAAATCACTGAACTTGTTGAGTGACTCATGTGGTCGTTAAGCAAATCCAGCTTCCCCCATTGACTTTTGCTTGTTGAAAGCCGGCTGGGGAGGCTGCAAACGGCGATCACATGACCCCAGGATGCTGCAACTGTTGTAAATACCTGCCAAGTGCCTGAATTTTGATCATGTGACCGTGGGATGCTGCTATAGTTGCAAGTGCAAAGACTTATTGTAAGTCACTCGTCTCAGTGCTGTTGTCACTAAACGATTGGTTGTAAGGTGAGAACTACCTCTATTCAGAAAACCTGTCTGGCTTGTCTTCTTCAACTAAGGGCTTTCCAGATGTTCCAGATTTCATCACTCATTTTTCTCACAAAGGTCATGAAGCTGCATGACAGGAACCACAACATCGCAAGATAGGGAGTACAAAAAAAAAGTACCTCCATATTGAACGGAGCTTGAAGACTCCTCCACATGAGTGAAGATGCTTCAATACACGGCTGATAGTCCTTGCATCGGGCTCTGATAGGTCTCCACAGCAAGATGTGAAAAGAGCTGAAATTTCTGAATAAAGCAGCCCTGCGTAGGACGCATCACAGTCCTCTAACCCGGAGGATGTGTGAGCATGAATAACCATAGGCTAGCTATCTCACTGTGTAGGAAAGGTTATAGCCAGTGTTATCAGCCTCAGCAGATAAAAGACATCTGGATATACCGAGGCCCAACAAAGGCGTATCTATGATCACCCCCACCCCCATCTGCGCAGCTGATCCTTCAGGGTGACAGCAAAAAACCTGCCTTGTCAGGACTGAGTTTCAATTAATCGCCTCTTCCGCCGTCCAGCGCTATGGCCAGACACCATTTGAAGTGGAGTCGGTTCAACATGACATTCAGTTTCTGCTTTCTCAGGACCCAAAAGAGCTTGGCTCCCTGCTAAAGGCCTGTGGAAAAGAAATTCCAACTTGTATTTAATTATCAGCCAGCAGCGCAATTGCTTTCCTGGCTGGGTTTTGTGATATGGACAGAAGGGATCCAACCAGTCGTTTTAAAACTTTCCGTCTGCATCTTCTTGCTGCATCCTCTGTGCAATGGGAGATTGCTTAGTTGATACCTAGGGCAACCAGATGCCCAGTTTGCAGATCCGCAGTCTTCAGATTCAGATGCTTTATTGGCCAAGCCTGGTTAGACATGCAACGAATTTGACTCCAGCACATAAGTTCTCAGTGTACTTGCAAGACAGCAGTAAATAAACAAATCAACAACATGATATATTCAGCAGTAGAAGGTGCATCCAAAGGAAGCAGCCAGTAGAAAAAGAATATGTAAAGTGCATAAACAGAACCACAATCTATTGATAAGTATGTCTTTGGATTTCGGCGGCATATAAATTTAATAAATAAATGTATACATGTTAGGCAAATTTCTGGATTAATTCAGAATTTTTTTGCACTATAGTGATCACTGTGTCCGGTCATACAGCATGAGTCAGGTATTCAGGTGAATGATGGCACGGGGGAAAAACTGTCCCCATGTCTGGTTGTTTCGGTGTGCAATACCCTATAGCGCCATCCAGAGGGAAGAGGGTCAAATCAATTATGTCCAGGGTGTGAGGGGTCTGCAG
>JANHZU010003641.1:90426-101390 GCA_032468055.1 Acrochordus granulatus
GTCCATGGGGTTTTCTTGGCAGGGATACTGGAGTGGGCTGCCATTTCCTTCTCCAGTGGAGTCCTGTAGCTCATTTTTCACTAGATGTCCAGGATCCCCAACAACATCTAGCACGGTCCTTGTTAATCCGTGCAACGACTGAGCCGGTCTGGATTTCTGTAATTCACTTCTCATATTTTGGCTCATAGTCTGGCTCCTCTGATGAGACCAGTATAGTTGAACCTCTGGCAGAGCTCTCATCTTCAGAGCACACAAGCCCCCCAACCACAGCTAGGTGGTGCCTCACTGGGGGGAAACCTTTGCATGCCACTGTGTATTAAAATTATTTAAATATAATTAATATAATTATGCCTACTCTATTTAATAATATTACATTTGTCACATTAAAATTACAATACAGCTCAGTTGCAAATTTTTCAGGGGTTTTAGGATTTCTGTGTGCATTCAAATTAGACTCCAAAAAGAAGAAGATAAATAGCACTTTTTCATAGGCTTTTGTGGGAAAATGGGAATATTAATCACTTCCAATAACTCCATTTTCAGACTGTAAAAAGGAAGTTCCAATCAATACACTGTAGAAAACAAAGTTTTCCATTTTTTAACCAATTTTTTTAGAAGGTGCTTTTTAAAGTTGTTTTAACAAAATACTGCTTCTTTATACTATAATTCTATTATAACCGTTAATAAATGTATTGAACGCTCCTGCTTCATGCAATGAACTCCAAAGAACTCTTTACTGAATGAACTCCAAATAAATGAACTCCAAAGAACTCTACTATTAATTCATTTCAAAAAGAAAATTAGCCATTTATTCCATTTTTGTTTTGTTTTATCTATTTTTAAAACCATATCTGGACTTTACCTCCCACCCCTGGGTAACACATATCCTTAATAGTGTTTAATGAAGTAGTATATTAAAAAGCCTTTTTAAAGTCTCAATATATTATTTATTTATTTTTATTCATTCATTTATTAAATTTATATGCCACCGCAATCCAAAGACTCTCGGCGGCTAACAACACTAAAACAACAATTAAAAATAGTTAAAAATAAAATCATTAAAACAAAAAACCCGGCAGACTAATGAGGTGGACTAAAAAAGATTTCATACATAAAAAGGAGGGGTGACGGTGGCTAAGAATCCATCAGTCACCTCCATGGTGATTATACTGTACAATTTCTTCCAAACCTGAACACATTTTCTCTCTTTAACAGATTTCTACTGGGTTGCTCCAAGTTCAAAGAAATAAAAGAAGTATTTCTTTATCCTTACCTTATTACACTAATCAAGAAGCTTTTTAGCTACTTCTTCTTAATTATTTTCCCCACTCCCCAACCATTTTTTCCTTGCTGAGCTAAATCTCCTTACTTTATAATTTCCTGGATCATTTTTTAAAAAACAGAATAGTATTCACTATCCTTTAATACTCAGGATAGAAGGTTTTAATGATATGTTGCATAGTTCTGTTAGTTACTCAACTAATTTATTCATACCCTTATGAATTACCATCTGGTTTTCATTTAATTTCTTATTGTGAGCTATTACAACTCTCTCATATTCTTCATTTTTGATAAATAACTTGATATACAGCAACTTGTTCTCCCACCATTATATGAGTTGGGCAGGATGTCCCCATGTCAGCACACTGATTATGTTACCTAGTCTGGATAATGAAATGTCTTCAGAAAGAAAATCCAAACTCACAAAACACTAAGAATCAACAACTCAATCCTGAACTTCATATATCCTCCACTATTGCAAAAAGAACTCCTTAAGTTATTTCAGTTTATTAGTTAAATTAGTAAACTATTAGTGCCATCACTGTTGCAGTTATCAGGCTTCTCTTTCATGGCTTGTGTAGTGTGTTTACCCAGCAAATAGCATATAAATATGGAGAACCAGTTCAGTATAGTGGTTAAAGGCACTATACTAGAAACTGGAAAACAGTGAATCCAGTTCAACCTTAAATGCAAGACTAGCTGCCTGATTTTGGGCCAGTAATTTTCTCTCAGCCCTAGGAAGAAGGCAATGGCAAACCACAAAATATTGTCAAGAAAACTGCAGGGACTTAGCCAGGCAATTGCCTGGAGTAAAGATTGATTCCACTAATCCACTCATCCACCTTCTTATCATCACTTCTACCTATTTCACCATTCTATTGAGGCCACTTCAGCCACTTTTAGAACTTGAGAGGATATTAATAAATTGCTGCACTACTTGAGCACAAAAGTGAATATGACTGTGGAAATAAAAAAAATGTGGAAGGAACATCCTTGACTTTAAATCTTCATGATTCATTCCTTTCCTTCCTTTGTTAAACTCTTTTTTAATAAAAAAAAAATCTCTGTTTGCAATTTCAAGCCCAGTATTATTTGAAAAGATTTTTAGATTTTAATGGAAGTTTCACTCTTTTATTAATAATGTTGAACACCGCTCAACATGTACAATCAAGAAAGGAGCATTTGACATAATGTTATATTTGCCTAATATTTTATCTTTTTTTCCTGTTAATTCATATATGAATTGTGAAAATCCTAATAAATAAATAATGCATAATTAAAATGAATGAATGCTGCAAATACTATTGTGTATTATATATGTATATATATATATATAATATTATATACTTTTTTTCTTTCCATAATGATCATTTATTAAGAAATTATTGACAAAACCAAAGCACCTCAGAGTCACTAAAATTATCAGGAAGTTGAGAGGACTGATTTATGAGGAAATATTAAAAGGATTAAATCTGTAAAGACAGTTAAAGGAAGCAGAAAAAATCCCTACAAAAACATTTCAAGGAAGGGTGAAAAATGGCATAAGAGCCTAGAAGAAAAAGAAGGGAGAATGACTAAAGACTAGAAGATATAAAATTAACTTCCATGTCTCATGAGTGTCAGACAACTTCAGCCATGAAGTCACCTCATTAAGAAATAGAATTTATAATTTGATAAGGAAAGGAGTACAACCTATGATATCAATCTGCAACTGTTGAATAGTCTGTTCTGCTTCTAGCTAACTCTGAAATGTGATAATGCTATTTCCGAGAAATATTTTCTGTGCACATTTTTCATACTTTCGTTTCTTATCCATTTGAAAACAGTATCACTTTCACATTTTTCCTACAAAATCCTCTCCTACTCTGATAACATAATTTCTAACTCCAATACCCATATACATCAAAAGTATTCCAGAGATGACAAATGATGGTTAACTTTCCAACAAAGTTGCAGCAGTTATTTCTAAAAGCAGAAGCCTTAAACTAAAAAGGAAAAGGAGAAATGGAATAACCAGCAAACTCTGCTTTTACTACTAATAAAAGTATACTCTACTTTTGGAAAATAGATCTTTGATGTGGATATATTGAGTCCAAACCCCTGTACCAAAATTAGGACAGAAAATATTGAGATATTGAGAATTTTCATAGCCCCATTCATTTTACTGTGCATGTTGGTGGAGTGTGCATTATGATTTAAAACTTTGCTGTTCAATAGTTTTTTATGTAATAAATTTAAAACTTTGATAAATATCTTTTTATTTCTATGGGATATTTTTCTGAAAAAATAGTTTTGTGTGATAATATTGAGGTTGCATTAATTTAAAGCATCATTGTTTTGCTTCATTATCAGGTTCTGTGGTGTCTATAACTCTCATAATCTCTCTTTAAGAAATCCTATCTGTCCTGTACCGCTAGTAGTTTTCTTCTTGATTTAATTTTAGTAGGACTGTTTCATATGTGTCATCCCTTTTTTCTTCAACAGAGTGCCTACAAAAATGTATAAACTTAATATGAAGGTAAAGATAAAATCTTTTTTATCTGGAGCACCTACAGCAGCTACTGGCACTGGTTTGGGGAGGGCTATTATGGACCCAAAAAGAGGGCTTCCACATGGAACACCACCTTCTCGACACAACCATGCCTCTTCTCTTGTCCTCCCAAGTATACCATTGCCATCCCCACTAAGAGAATATGGTTTATTCAGAAGACATTCAGAAATGTTCTGAGAGGAAATGAGGGTGTTTTTGAACATACCCTTGCTAACTTGTGAAATGAGCACAATTGTACAGTAGTTTGAACATTCTTTGGCATTGCCCTTCTTCAGGATCAGAATGTAAACTGATCTTTTCCAATCCTGTAGCTGTTGTTGAGTTTTCCAAATTTGCTGGCATAATATGTGCAGCACTTTCACAGCATCATTTTTTAGGATTTTAAATAATTCAGCTGGAATATCACACCTCTGCTTGCTTTGTTGTTAGTAATGTTTCCTAAGGACCACTTGACTTCACACTCCAGGATGTCTGGCTCTCGGTCAGAGACCATACCATCATAGTTATCATGGACATTTAGATCTTTCTTGTGTGGGTCTTCTGTGTATTCTTGCCATCTCTTCTTAACCTCTTCTAGTTCTCTTAGTTCCCAACCATTTTTGTCCTTTATCAAGCTCATCTTTACACAAAATGTTCCCTTGATAACTCAAATTTTCTTGAAGAGCTCTCTAGTCTTTTCCAGTCTATTATTTTTTTGTATTTCTTTGCACTGTTCATTTAAGAAGGCCCTCTTATCATATTCTCTGGAAATCTGCATTCAGTTGGGTATATCTTTCCCTTTCTCTCTTGCCTCTTTCTCTTTCACATTCACTCTTTCTCTTTCACTTTCCATTTTTCCTCAGGTATTTGTGAAGCCTCATCATTACTTTAGGATGGTTTTAGTAGCTACCTCTTATATAATGTTACGCACCTCTGTCCGTAGTTCTTCTGGCACTCTGTCTACCAGATCTAATCCTTTAAATCTTTTCCTCAGCTCCACTGAATATTCATAGATGATATGATTGAGGTCATACCTGAATAGCATAGTGGTTTTCCTACATTCTTCAATTTCAGCCTAAATTTTGCATAAGAAGCTCATGATCTGAGCCACAGTCAGCTCCAGATCTTGTTTTTACTACTGTAGAATGCTTCTCCATCTTTGTTGCAATGAATGTAATTAATCTGATTTCGGTATTGACCATCTGGTGATGTCCATGTGTAGAGTTGCTTCCTGGGTTGTTGGAACAGTGTATTTGTTATGACTTGTTCTCTTGACAAAGTACTGTTAGCCTTTACCCTGCTTCAATTTGTTCTCCAAGGCCAAACTTACCTGTTATTCAAGTTAACTTTTGACTTCCTACTTTAGCATTCCAATCCCCTATGCTGAAAAGGACATCTTTTTTGGTGTGAGTTTTAGAGGGTTGTAGGTATTCATAGAACCAGTCAACTCAGCCTCTTTGGCATTAGTAGCTGGGGCATAGACTTGGATTACTGTGATATTGAAGGGTTTGCCTTGGATTCAAACTGACATCATTCTGTAGTTTTGGAGATTGTATCCCAGCACTGCTTTTCCCACTCTTTCATTGACTATGATGGTTACTCCATTTCTTCTAGGGATTCTTATCCACAATAGTAGATAGAGTGGTCATCTCAATTAAATTCATTCCCATTCCTGTCCATTTTAGTTCACTGATTCCCAAGATGTCGATGTTCAATCTTGCCATCTCATGTTTGACCTCATCCAGCTTACCTTGATTCATAGATCTTATGTTCCAGGTTCCTATGCAATATGTTCTTTGCAGCACTGGACTTCTTTTTCACCTCCAGTCAAATCCACAATTGAGATTCCTTTTGGCTTTGGCCCAGCTATTTCACTCTTCTGGATATATTTGTAATTTCTTCTGATCTGAGGGTCTCATCTTCTGGCATCCTATCATTTAGTCTTTTGTTACTGGCCATTATGTTTTCTTGCCATTTCTTTCTCCAGTGAGATCCTCGAGCCCATTTTTTCACTAGATGTCTAGGAACCTCAACAACATCTAGCACGGTTCTTGTTAATCCAGGCAATGACTGAGCCAGTATGGATTTCTGTAAATTACATCTCATATTTTTATAGGAGGGAGACAGTCTTGTCTGGCTCCTCTGATGAGATCTGTCCCATATGGTTGAATCCCTGGCATAACTCTCATCTTCTTCAGAACACACAAGCCCCCCAACCACAGCAAGATGGTACCTCACTGGGGGATACAGGTAGGAAGTTTTAAAAATAAATAACAAAAGTCTTCCAGAGTCTGTAGAATACTTACACTTCTAACAAATTAGAAGTAATAGGAAATACTAGGAAATGTGATGAAGTTTTTAAAAAGGGTATTGTAGATAGATTTTAAAATTATTAAATGTGCAAGCATTCAATATATATATTACAAACATAAATACAAAAGATTAAACATGAAAGCAAACCCTGTATAATCAATATTAAAATTTGTGTCACTAAAACCAGTTAAGAGTTATCAAAACCAATGCATTTGTAGCATTTTCCTGCATACTGAGAAGATGGGGCTGAACACATTTTTTTGGGAAAAACGTTGGTTTAGAAATCACACAGGACTTCGCCCTTATACTGCACAAGATAGTTGATTTCTGGCATGTTAACATCTTCATAAAGTAATGTTGAGCAACAAATTGAGCAGATTCATAGGAAATTTGAATTGATCAGATAGTCATGTGCTAAATTATTTGGGACTTTAAAGATGAACACAAATACCTTAAATTATAAGTAATAATCTACCACACCCAGGTAAAATATTTTAATTCAGGAATCATGTGACTCCTATACCTGCACTGATTAGTAGTTTGGCAACCAAATGCTGAGTCAATCTGCAAACAATTTTCAAGTGCAGGCCCATGTAGAACTAATTGCAATCGATAAGAACGTTATAATTCATCAGGACATGAATAGGCATTGCCCAATCTGATGTATCTGGCACACCAGCTGTAATTGTACAAATGCGCATCCATCACAGCAACTCCTGAAACAGGTGAGAGGTCAATGAGTACTTCTAAACTGCTGACTTTCTCTTTCTGTAAAATACGATCATATCCCAAAAGGCTTTACCTAAATCCTTTCTTAGTTTTCTTCTTACAAGAAGAATTATTTTCAGTATGTTTTCCTTCATCCAGCCTTTTATAAAGTTTAAACAGCATTCAAAGGTATTTCTTCTTTGCTACTTTGAAGTCAGATCCAACATTACAGTTGGATATCATCAGCATACTAATGGCAGTCTACTAAAAAATGATGAATGTTTTCCTCTGTTTCAGTAGAAGTTAAACAGCATAGAGTCAAGATAGAATCCTGTGGGGCACTGTTAGTCAGAAATTTAAGTGTCAAACACTTGTCACCCAATATTATATTCTGGCTATGTCCTGAAAGGACTGACCTGAAATACTGCAGGACAGTGTCATCAAAACTCAGTACTGTCAGACATACTATGCTTGATAGTAGTGAAAACTTCTGAGAGGTTCAGAAGAATTAAGAGCAATGTTCCCCATCTAATTACTGGCTGTCTATGCGAAAGGATACTCATCAAGGCAACAAAAGCAAGCAGGATACCATATTTCAAATAAAATTATATTTTTGGAATGGATCCAAAATGCATCTGGATCTTTGAAGCTACCATTTTATCTTTCACAAAATATCTGGGCCTGGTCTATAATTATACAGATCTTCAAGATTTAGGGAGAATTTTTTTAAATTAGGATTTTATAACTATGTTTTTAAATAGTGGTGGTGGTTAAAGATATAACCAAATTCAAGGAAAGATAGTTTGCTTCCCTTTACATTAGGTCAGTTCCAGTTTAACAGATCAATGTGAGGAAGGCAAAGGCTGAACAAATAGGATTGATCCTTATCTCTTTAAATACCTAGACTATATCCCTGAGATCTATAAATGATAACACATTCAAGAAGCTAAAATTACTTTCCTATGATATACAAATTAAAGTGAATCTGACTGACTTTGCAAAGAATAATAAATTGTTCATGGCAAGCCTCTAACTAACGGAGAGAGTATTGGGTGCTCTTGCTGATGATCTCTGGCAAGAGTGGGATAGAGGTACTGTATCCATCCTTACCCTCCGATACCATCAACTATGGTATCCTTTTGGGTCAGCTATGGGGATTGGGGCTGGGCAGTGCAGTTTTGTGCTGGTTCAGCTCCTTTCTCCGTGGCCAATCCCAACTGGTGCTAATTGGGAGAGAGAAGTCCAGCCCATGGCAGCTACTTTGTGGTGTGCCACAAGGCTCAGTGTTTTCGTCTCTCCTTTTTAACATCTACATGAAACTGTTGGGTGAGATCATCTGTCACTATGGGATAAGGTACCATCAGCATGCTGATGATATTCAGATTTACTTCTTCATCCCTGGTGATCCAAGTGATGCTGTCTCGGCCCTGACTAGGTATCTGGAGGCTGTTTGGGTCTGGATGGGTTGAATTTCAATTGAATTCAATTGAACCCTGGCAAGACTGAGTGGCTTTGGGTGTTTGGGGGTTCTGGTTCTTGGATTTTACCATCTTTAAGTCTAGATGGGGTTTCACTACCACAGATAGATCCAGTGTGTAATTTGGGTCCTTCTGGACTCATGACTCCTGCTTGAGGAGCAAGTGACAGACGCAGCCAACTTCATGTTGTTCACTAGTCACAAGTACCAAGTGAGTAGTACCAAGACTCCATTCAGTCATTCATGCCCTCGTCATCTCTGTGTTGGATTATTGCAATGTGCTCTACCTAGGGCTACCCTTAATGAGCATCCAGAAATTGCAGTTGGTGAAGAATGTGGCTGCACGGATGATTTTGGAGGCTAGTAGATTGGCCCATGTGACATCTTTGTTCCATGAGCTGCATTGGTTGCCAGTCTGCTTCTGGGTGCAATTCAAGGTATTGGTTTTATAAAGCCCTTCACAGGATGGGACCAGGTTACCTGAAGATCTGTGTCACCCTAATTGTGAGTTCATATCCCATGAGATCCAGCATAAGAGACCTCCTCCAGATCGCATCAGCCAAGGAATTTAAGCTGGTGGGATCAAGGAGAAGAGCTTGAAATAGTTGCTCCTTCCCTGTGGAACAACTTCCCCTGGAGGTGAGATCTGTCCCCTGCCTTATGTCCTTCCAAAAGGGCCTTAAGACCTGGCTCTGTCAATTGGCATGGGGCTCGAATGGGGACTCATCATCTTCAAGGTGATTCGTCAATTAAAAATTACCACCGTTCCCCATACATATGTTTTTATATTTTTACTTCCTTCTTCCATGTTTGGCTATTGTTGTTGTTTTTTGTTTGTTTGTTTTAAGGTTTTTAATGGTTTTATGGATTTTTATTATTTTATACTTTCATTGTAAGCTGCGGAGAGTCTTCTGATTTTGGTGGCATATAAATCCGATAAATAAATAAATTCTTCCATCTATCCTTCTCCAACATTTTGATGAATAAAAATGCCTTACAAAAAAGAAAAGCATGGACAGCCCATTCTGTGCGGAAAGTGTCAGTCACTCAGGTCACTTCCATTATATTGCTTGCAGGTTTGTTTATTTATTGCAGTTGGGGTTAACTGTTGTTGGATCTTCTGGCACTGAAGGGCATAAAGATTGCTTTGCATCAACAGTTATTAGAGTTAATAGAGTGAACAAAGCTACTCCATTTTCTGATTACCCAAGCCAGCTGAACAGAATATTAAATCCAACAATGTGTGATATTTATTGGGACAGATCCATAGTGATTATAATGAACATAAAATTCTAAGTTACTCTGACTGAGCAATTTCAGCAAGGACAAGAAGTATAGGTATTCCATTGCCATCCTGGTTAGCCTCAAGAAACTTGTGCCAGTCAGCCAATTACAATAGTAAAGTGTTAGGGAATCTTCAGTTTCAAAACTGAATACTCTGGCCAGATTGAGCAACAGCTAGCACCTCAGGAATAAACTGAATACACCTGAGGTGACACAGGTGAGCCACAACCTGAGCTAGACAAAGCCCCAAGCTAAGGAACATATCACAAACATATCAGAAAAGAAGATAAAACAAAGTCAAGGCAACTACTTGTGTCTCAGGAAATTATTCAAGCTGTTTATTCCTATATAAAAAGGAAACTACAGCTTGATGGATTGTTTGTAGCAATTAATATTCCACCCCTACTGCACATATTCAATCCTATCTGTATGCTTCTTTGGAGTACTCAGCTAAACATTGGACTGAGCCCTGACCACTCTGGAAATAATATGTGGGGGGTGTTTGTTTTTGTCTCTGGCCTCTCAGAAAAGTAGAGAGCTTTTCTCTAAGTCAAAACTTGCAATTTGCATAGTGTTTATGTTACTATAGTTAAGGATTTACAACTGCAATAAGCACCTTGTGTTTATATCAGAAGCTGGCCATGTGTAGATATGATTGGCAACACAGAACATAAACACTCAAAATTGGCAGACTGCATGATAGAGCTTCTGATCAGTGAAATGGAATTCCTATATTCTTACAATGTACATTCAGTACATTCCTACATCCCTGCAATCTCTACGTTCTATTACATTCCTACTTCATTCAAGGTATGTTAAAGGAGGAAAAGAGAATTGATATACAAGCTGCTTTATGAAAGTAGCAAAATGCTAAAGAGGCATCAAAGAAAAAGCATAATTGCTTAGCTTTGGTTCAGTCATTTTCAATAATTGTTTCACAGGCATATATGAAAAAGTGAATAAAAAGACATTTGAAATAGAAAAGACTGAAATCTGACAATGAAAACAAATGTTTGCCAGAAAATATAAATTTATTTTAAAAAGTGTAAATTTCCTGGGATAAATAAATTGCATCCCAAACATTTGGTGATAGTCTGTATGCATCTGTTTTTTATGCATTGCTTTTCAGAATTCATACAGAAAGATCGAAGTGCCTCAGAACTAGAGGCTGGTAAATATCCCTGTTTTCAAAAGGGGGAAAACAAGAATTCAGGATCAGATCAATCAGTATAACATCAAATATGTGAGGAAATTCTAGAGTATAGTTTAAAGTAATTAACCTGCAAACACTCTGACAACAGTGTTGTAAGTATATAACCACAAGGATTTGACAAGTCTTGCCAGGCTAATCTTATATCATTTTTAATTGAG
>JANHZU010003642.1:11693-25137 GCA_032468055.1 Acrochordus granulatus
GGGGATTTGGACTTTGTTAGGATAAAATAAAATTTATAATAATTTATGCTTTGGTCCTCCAAATTGATTTAGTAAACTATTAACCTACATTCTTACTATCTTAAGTAATGATTTAGTAAATATTGTAATTAGTTTGCTCTGTTTCAGTGCTAAGTTTGGTTTCTTCTGTCATAAAAGCAAATGTAGCAAAGAGCTTTGCATGTTTGCCCACTGATGAAAGAGGGAAAAGAGAGTGTCAGAAATGGAAAACAGAAGACAAGCAGGCTTGTCATCTTAGTAACACAGTTCATATCAGCAAAGTTCAACAAACAAGAAGATAAAATTTTTGAGGTTCATCTAGTGCTCTAAATCTGGGAGTGTCTCAGAGGTATTCTGAGACCAGTCCTTGACAAAATTCTGCTGGTACAGGATTTTGCTGAAAGATAAAAATAACCATCCTAAACTAGACACAGATACAAGAGAAGTAGATCTTGGTGGATCTTTATTCTTTGATTAAAAGGGATTTGTGTTGGCTTGACTCTTATGGGTTCATCACTACTAGTGAAGCAATCAGCTCAATGGATTATCCTTCCCAGTGGCAAAATGCATCACAAGCCCACCACAATAAATACATCTTTGGCTTGTATTAGACCATAACTCTAGAAGATGGATGATTTATTGGGTACTGAAAATAGTCCAGTGCCTAACTCTTGAGGTACTGTACAAACAGCAATGAAATTCTGGATTTTTAAAAGAAGGCATATAGTTTTGATTCTCTATCGAAAGGGAACACTCTGTAGACAAGACCTTCCAAGGCAGTTCCATGATAAACAATTGTGAACAGCATTTTTACTATCACCCCAGATATCAATGAATCAATAAGACTGAAGTGCATGTTGCATATATTATTCAGAAGAAGTAGGGGAAGTACCCTTTCCCTTCTCAGTGTCCTCTGTACTAGCAGCTGTTTTCAAATAGGAGAATAGCTCTTGTTGTCATCTGGTAATACAGCGAACCATTTCATGAAGCTATAATTAGTCATATTGTTCTTGAAGAGCAAACTTAATCAGGAGATGCAAATCTGCTCTAATTATATCCAATGGCAAAACTAGCTAATGGATATTTATTGTATTTATTCAGCATGGAAAGTGCTTCAAATCTCTGTAGATTTCACAGGTATGAAGACATAGCTCTGTTTTATGGGATACTAAGAAGCTCTGCCATAAATTTGAGAGGGAAAAGGAATATTTAAGTTGTTGCAATATTACTGAAAAAAACTTTATTTGGTAGTAATAACACAATTAAATAGGAAAGTCCAAAGTAATGGTAGTGTAAATGTTTTCTTGCTTAAATGATGTCTGAAGAGAATTAGAGTTGTGAACTTAAATTTCAAAGATGAGATTACCCTCTGAATCATGAATATTTCCTAGTGTCCACTTCACCATTTAAATGAGAAGGGAAAAGCCCTTGTGACTGCAATATGAGTATAGAGCGACAGAGAAACCACAATGCTACATCAAAGTTGAATTTAATTTGCAAAGCATTAATTTCCTAAGACTAAGATTCCACCATTTATGTTGCCAGTGGGGAAATCTAAATTAGTACTGACCCCAAGGAATGGGGTCAATCAATGTAATTGTCACAGAGGAGGAGATGAGATTTAGATTTTCTAATAACTTAGGCATGTTAAGACCCACTGTTAGGACTAATCATATATATTTATGGCCTAAATCCCGTGAATGAATCCATTAGCACTTTTTTACAAAGTAAAATTCTAGCAAGATTAATGAGTTAAAGTAGGCAAGTATTTTCAGTAATCTTGAGTTTAAGGCTTCTGCCTAATCTCGACTATGATGAGTTCAAAGTTGCTGGAACTTTATTATTCCTTATTGGTATGTTTAACCCTCCACATATTTAACTGTTTAATAGCCTCATGTTAGTAGTCATGCATAAACTAAGAATAATATCCGTTATTCTAGCTTCTAGGAGATTGCTTCAGTAATATGGTCAGGGTTGCCCTCCCCACCCAAATGAAGAGAGCCACACACCAGAATAGTGCTAATAGGGATAGGACCAAAAATGATATGATTTCATTTAATTAAAGATAACATTGGAGAGTACAGATCCCTGAGAAGCTGGGTTGTAACTAGTATATAAGACAAAATAAAACTGTATCACTGCAGAGATATAACAAGAATATTTCTGAACTTCTTAATTATCCCCAATCAAGAATATTTAAATCTATAAAACATGTTTGAACTGAGTTCAGGGGTGTCTTTGGGGAGTATCACAAAAGTCAAAATGTCAGATAGGAAGCAACTGAAAGGAGGGAATTCTATTAAGATACTTAGTCAGCTGAATGAGAATGATAGTTAAAAGAGAAAGAGAGAGAGAAAGATATAAATTCCTTAATAGCAGCTTTACAGTTTATTGGTTGAAGCAAATAAAAGTTAGGCTAGATGATGAAACACCAGGAAAGTTCAAAAATAAACACAGTGAAATTGTTGTCTGTGTTGATGAACTAAGATCTTAGTTCAGAGAACCTGAGCTATATAATGAAGCAGGCATCCGTCTTTCTCTTTTGTGTGTGTACATGGGGAGGGCGGGGGGAGAAGCTAAATGCTTAGAGGGCAATTAGAAAAAAAAGCTACATTCCCCATTTGAAGCAATTTGAAAGACGTCTCCCCAATTTTCTCTGTATTTGTTTTAAAATGGAAAATATCAAAGGATACAAGATCCAAAAGCTTGGCAAAATCCCCAGCTCAGCACTGTTTGGCCTGGGAGCAACTCATGTTATTGTCAAGTGCTCTGTCAATGAGAACCGTGATGAGTTTGGTATATAGAACACCAGAGTCAACTGCTGTTTCCCCCCAGAGAAGGATTCTGTCACAAATATGAGGCAAACAATCAGAAGTACCAGACAATCGTAGAAGTCTAGTTCTGTTTGTTAATTCTATATCCTGCTTATATTCAGCTTTTCTAATGCATTGGTTGTGGTGCTGTTTGGGCACATGATTACAGTTAATTATTCCCATTCATTCTGGATTTCATTTCATGCTTTGCCAAAATTAGGCTTTTTTATGCATGCCCATTCTGTGTTGCTATGGCATTTTTATTATTTCCCTTTTGTGTTGTAAATTTCAGTGCTCAAAGTGCTTTCTAAGCTAGATTTTGTCCAGGTTGTGGGGAGATTCAAAATTGTGCAAAGCTTCTAAAACTTCTTTTCCTTAATCTCACAGCAGCAGTTTTGGCTAAAAATGTCAGAGCCCCTTAGAGGAGATATAAGATAATTTCTGTTGGGTGAACTAAAAATGTATTCAAAGTAAAAATTTAAATCCTTAAAGACTATCAAGAAGCTACATCAGTCCAAAAAACAGCAGTTCCAAAGTCCTAAGTGTCGCTGTTTGCCCAAATAAACATCTCTATCTCTAGAACTGGACTGGTTCAATCCAGTTTCGAGGTGCTGGTTTTCACCTTTAGAGCCCTTCATGGTCAAGGACCCAGTTATTTGCAGGACTACCTCTCTGCCCAATCAATAGGATAAGGAAGGATAAGTTCCCTCTATATCCTGTCCCTTTAAGATTACCATCAACAAGAATCACAATCATTGCCCCACTTCTATGGAGCAGCATTCCCCCTGAAACCTGATTGGCTCCAACTTTGCTGGAATTTAGAAAATCCATTAGAAATTGGCTATTCCATCAGGCTTTGAGGATGGATAGTGTTTCAGTGATCTCTTCCTGTAGAAGGATTGCCTGTTTGATTGTTAGTGTTCCCAAGGGCATGTAATGGATGTTGTAGCTTATTTTTGCTTTATTGTTAATCTTTATCGTTTTAACAATGTTTATGTGTCGGCATTGATTGGCATGGCATAAAGCCTAGTAAATAAATATTCATGAGGAGCAAATTCCAGTGCGCATCTGCAGGTTTTGGAAAGTCATCTAGAGCTGAAAAATATTCCACAGTATGAGTAGGAAATATATACAAAATCAAAGGAAGATGAAGGGAGAAGAATAGCTAGTGGCAAGCAAGTCCATAAGATAGCTCAAACTGGTAATCCAAAATATGACAGATTGCTCAGAAAATAAGGTGCCAAACTGAGCCATTATTTACAGTGACTCCTTACTTGGATCTGCATGGCTCAAACCCCAAACAATCTGAAGAGTGGAGAAAACATCTCAGACAAATACCTCCTTACTTTCATGAGAATATGTGTGTGTGAGGGCTGGCAGGGTGAAGTGCAGTTGGATTTTCAAGATTCTTAGTAAACTAGTTTATTTAGCATACAGAGCCAGGGAGTCCACAATGTTTATACATGGTAGATGTTCTGGTAGCAGGCAGATGTTAGTTCTTTGTTGCACCAGTGCACTACATGGGGGCAAGTTAACTTTGCACCAGCTGGCCAGTGATGCTCTTGAGGGCAAGTAGGCTTGTCCGGGCTTTTTCTTCCATCAATCACATTTGGGCAGATTCAACGCCAGATCCTGCTGATTGTAGCTAGTGCAGATTGTAGCTAGTGTTTCCCACCACCAGAATGGCAGTACCTATTTATCTACTCGCAGGTGTTATGCTTTCGAACTGCTAGGTGAGCAGGAGCTCACTGCTCAACATCACTCAACATCACTCAACATCACTCCCAAGTGATGGGAGCTCACTCCATCCTGCGGGGCTGGGCTTGAACCACTGGAGTGTCAGCCATTTCTGGCTAGCAGATCCAGCATCATTAAGCTGCTGTGCCACCATGCCCCCCTTTTGGTAAACTAGTTTTAGACTAATTGGAGTGTGCTTCTTGTTTACTTTACACTGTGGGTCTGACAGTTTGTGTATGAAGATTGTGGAGTATATGGTGCTGTATATATTTACACCCTAATCCATTCCATCCAATTTGCAGATATTTTTTTCCAGCAGTTCCAGTCAGTGGCAATGAGGTAGAACAAAACAAACCCTCAGGTCCTTCACTATGGGATATGGAAGATCTGGCCGTTTCTGCCTTATTGTTCAATATTTACAGGAACTCACTGGCGAAAGCCTTCTGCCAGCATGGGATGATGTATTATCAGTGTGCTGATGATAAGCAGCTACATATCTCTAAAGAGGCTGAACAGTAGAGCCAGTCAAGCCTAAGGGCTACTCTTAAGGCCTGTTTAGAAGCTACAGCTGGTTGTTTGACATCTGTTTATGATTTACCCATGTGACACACGATTATTGTGGGAGCTGCACTGGCTGCTGATAAGTTTCTGGATGCAATTCAAGGTTACTCATAAAGCCCCATGTGGCTTTAGACCTGGCTATCTTTGAGATAGCTTCCTCCAGGTAGAATCTGGAGAACTAATTGTAAAAACTAATAGAGAAGCAGTTGCCCTCCACAAACGTGTCAGTCAGTGACAGGAGACCTGGAGATGAGCCTCTCTCTCATGGCCCTCTAAGACAGCCTCATGAACCTCTTGAGACAGAAAATGACCCCAGTCTTCTTGGTATTTCAGAAAGTGATCAAGATCTGGTTAATCTGAGGGCATAAAGGAACTGCTTTTATGGTATTATTTTTAATCTAATTTCTCAGTGAAAAAGTAAAAATAGATTAGCAAACAGTTAATATTTTAGACAGCTTTTTTGGATATTTTAGACAGCTTTTAGCAATATGTGTATTCCTGTATGCAATGAAATTATTAATCCCAATGTAAAGTTTTTCTGTACAACTATCTATGTTAATTTATGCAAATTTATGTGCTACGTTCACAGTTGCAAAAATATGTAACTTTTGAAAATATTCATTGGTCTATACAAACTTTCTTTGACAAAAATGATCAGTGCAAGGAAGTGTTTATTGCTTGCTGTGTTGTTGGGTACATTTTGGTAAATATCAGCATTCCAAAGTAAAGGAAATAAAGCTGTGATTGAGTTTATTTCGCTTGCGTATATGTGTATGTGTTTGTGTGAAAGACATAATATGCTGATAATGTGGATATAGTATTTATTCAAAATTTTGTGTCTATAATCACACAATCTAAACCATACTTAGAAGTCAGTTTGATTGACTTCAGTAGGCATATTCCTACAAAGTGCTGAAAGGTCTGCATTTTTAAGATGACCCAAGACAATTTATCAAAGATAGAAATGAGCTGTGAAGTTTTTTATTTCACTGATATTGATCGATGTTGATGGCATCGGATAGCACAGATTCCAATGGATAAAGGGAAAGATTGAAGCTGATCTTGTTGCTTTTTATGTCCAAGATGTGGATACATATCTTAATAAAAAAAATACAATGCACTTTTATATTTATAAATATAAAAAGCAACCTTGGAGCAAAATGAAATCTGCAATATAAAGGGATTTAGCACTATTTAGACTTGATCCATAGAGACTTAAATGGAGAATGCACGTTGAAAAGCTAATCATTCTGATTTTTGAAAGGTCACTGGTAAATATGACTCATGGATGGAAGCGATTTGTTTCACAGCATTCTGCTCATTAATAACACTGTTCATATTATTACTCATTTCTCCTTCTTTCCCTGATGAAATATGCACATCTTTTAAAATATGGATGTGGAGAACTCAATGGAATGCCAAGAACTCCCACAAAGGGTAGCTGGAATGGATATAGGGAGAGGAAAGACTATATGAATGAAGATGGCATTTTTATAACAGCATATCTTGATTTTCTGTTAATGAACTCAGCTCTTAATTCGCTACTTCTTAACAGTCGAAAAAAGAAAAAAAAGGAAATGTTGGATTTGTTACTAATTACTTGTATTAATAGAATTAAGTTAAACAAAGTGAAGGATGATAGAAGGAAGTGGAGAAATTAATGTTGTACAAGAGAAAAAAGAGGCAGTATGATAAGTTAACACTCTAAAAATATACCAGAATAATTGATAATCAGTCAAGACCATATTGGAAAAGGTTTCACTGACATGAACTAATCAGAATAGGAACTCTGAATTGAAAGAAATAAAATGCACACAATAATATAAAAGTACATATTTTGAGAAGAGATTCCTTTGGGAAAAATGATGGGTTTCAGTTTGAATATAGTTCCTACTGCTTATAAAATCATCCTGTATTTTAAGATAGCTTGGCACAGGCTTTCATTGTGTTAAAGAGTATAGAACTGTAGTTAAGTGGTGACTCACTCTTATGCATTGTAGCACAATTTGAAGACCGTTGTGATCTCAAAAAATTCGTACAATAATTGCATAAAGAACCATTTAAATATTAGGGATAGCTGGGGTAGCTAGATGTATTATAAGCATCTACTTACCGAAAGCAGTGCACATTTCTTAACTTTTCACGTGACAACAAAGGTGCTTCAGTTTCTAAAAAAGCCTCTTGTGGAGATGACCAGGCTACGGATAAACAATTTCCTTCCCGTTTATAATTGAGGGATTGAATACAATCAGGGCCAACTACTCAAAGGAAGGGATAGATTTAGGAATCATGAAGCAGAAGTTATTTAGTACTTCTGTAAAACAAATATCTGAAAGGTACCCTTTACATGGTGGATGAGTGTCATCAAAGCCCAATTTTCCAGAGAGTTAAAGGATCTGTCCTATAGGAGATTTGATTTATCTGTGAGTAACTGTGTCCACTCACAATGCTTTTTTGCTGTGAGTGCTGGTGAAGCCAACCTGGCTGTATTTATCTGGGAAGACAACTCAGGGAAGTCATTGCAGCATTACCACTGAAACTGTACCAATTCTTTGAGGAAAGATTGGGCACATGACAACTTTCCTTATGAAGTGCCTGTTTTAAAAGCTTTACCCAGCCCAATAATTTACTTGCTTATACTTGATGTTTAACTTCTATGTAGGGAAGCTGTACTGTGTCTGGGGTATTTTCTATCTCATATGTCTAAAAAAGAAAAAGAAAAGAAGACCATGACTGCCATTTGCATTTGTGTTTCAGAGGGTAAAACTTGAGTTAGGGAGGGATGGGCCCTCAAATGATGTATAGAGTTAAGCTAATGGAATGGGCTTTCCTCATCTTGCTCCAGCTTTTCATGCTCCAATGAAACTTTTATTTCTAAAGTCCAAGGATTCTGAAAAATGGTGATCAATTCACAAGTAGAAGAAAAAGTCTTGTCATCATGACATTCTGCATGATGATGCAGGTGGAACAAACAAACACATATCATTTATCATCCAAACATTTGCAATATTTTTGTTCTCAGTAATCTGGCAAAAATGCAGAGCTCTGTTTTATGTATGTAGGTTAACAATAATCTGTCGCAAAAGAATGAAGCTTATGTGTCCAAGCTTGTTCGGACTGCTGTTATACGCCATTATTCTCATTGGAGGCACATGTACACTGAAGATGATATGTCAGTTTGAAAGTAGTTTCTGACCAAACCAGGCTAAAATACATTCAGTATTATTGAATAGGACCTCTTAGAAGTTCATTACGGCATCTAGTAGATGGTTTCCTTCTGATCCAGAGCTCTTGTTGCGTATCTAATAACACAATTATATAATAACAAATGGCAGCTCAAGAAAAAGGTTGCAGAGTATTGTGGGACTTTTTAAAATAAACCTAGATGAGATTTTTTAAAAGTAGCAACATTTATCAATGTTTGCAAATTCTTTTATAAATGAAATGGAAATTGTGTTGAAATGGATTATTTTTTAAAAAATTAAAAACAAACAAACAAAGCAGACTTAGGTAACCCTAGTCTGGGGAGACTGCATTTATTTTAAAGTATGTTTTAAATAACATTTTAAAATACATTTCCGTATTTCTGCAAGTGTTGGTTCCAGCTTGCTGATAACTCCCTATTGTTTCTCAACACACTCATTTGGATTTATTGTTAGGTAATATAATTAGAGATATCCTGTATACAAATAATTGAGGAACACATCATGTAGCCATGCTGTCTCTCTTTCACACACACCCCAACACACACACAGACACACAATACTTCCCTCCATTAAACCTCTGCATTAGTCTCCTTTAAAGATCCTTCCTTGAACTCTCTTTTTAAATTTTTGAGCATGCTTATGTGTATACTGCTTAGAAAGAACTATAAAAATAGAGATATTCAGAACAATGCTGTCATGAATTACAGAGAGAAGAGCATAGCATGTATAACAATGCTAACTGGGAAGACATGTGCTTTCACTGCATTGTTATAATTCAAAAAAGCTGCCGACTCCGGATAATTTTCCAGTTCGGTTCCAGTTTGCAAAAGACCTTTGAGAATTTGTCTCTAGCGAGTTCGATGTCTTCATTTTTATATTTTGAAAAAAATGTTCTTTTGTTCAGCCTCTAAATCCACTGTATCAGATCTTGCAGTAAAGATCACATTGAAATCAATGATTGTGTATGCTGCAGAACAGAATGGATCTTAAATTCACTAAATAAATTCACTAGATGAAAAGATCCAACTATAGTTCATTTTGGAATTATTTTATTCTCCTTTAAATGGTCATTTTGTTTGTTTGTTTACTTTAAATGTTTTTCAAAATTAAAGACACAGTAATGGCAGGGCATTGTCAATTTTGGTCAATGCTGAAAATACTAAATAGAATTACATCTGATTTGGATGGAAGTTCTTTAACTAATTTATGGGCTGTAGGCTAGATTAGGAAGTTTATTCCTTTTTTAAAAAGACATCTTAGGAGAACATAATGTCAAAGAGTTTTTGTAGACTTTCAAAAGTCTAAAATAGAGATATTCATTCTTCCTTATGGTAATCCAGTTTGCTTTTTAAAACTCCCAAAGAAAGACAAAGGGCTGAAAAAAAATAATTCCTTCTCCTTTGGCTTTCAGAGACTGAAAATAGATATACTGATATAGACTAGCTAGTGTGGTATAGTGACTGAGGCACCAGTCTAGAACCTGAGAGAATATGAGTTCTAATCCTGCCTTAGGCACAAAGCCAGCTAAGTGATGTTGGCTCATCATCCCCTCTTAGCCCTAGGAAGGAGGCAAGGCCAAACCACTTCTGAAATCTTGCTGAGAAAACTGCAGGGACTAATCCAGGCTGCTGCCAGGGGTCAACAATAACCTGAATATGCAAAAATAGGGGTATGGTGGCCTAGCGGTTAAGACTCTGGGTTTTTTGGCTGGAGAAGTTGACATCAATGCAATGCAAAACAGGGTAACCTCCCATTGTTTGCCCCAACTTCTGCCAATCTATCAATTTAAAAGCATTGAAAATGCAAGTAGATAAAGAGGTACTGCCGACATTGATGGGAAGGTAACAGCATTCTGTGTGCCTTGGTGTATAGTCATACTGGCCACATGACTATGAAAGTGTCTTTGGATAACACTGGCTCCTTTGGCTGTGTATCAGAGATGAGCACCATCCCTAGAGTCGGACATGATTGTCAAGGGAAACCTTTACCTTTATTTTTTTATAATAAAATAAATACAAAAAGGGAGCATAAACATTGCCCTCCTCAACTGATAGTTATGAGTGCATTGTTACTGTTTAGTTCTATTAAGATAGATTTTATGGTTCATTATAGTTTTTGTATTGTTTCTTCCTATGTTCAGTTCCACTGTATTCATGGAATCAACTTGCAGTTTTCAGTAACTATCCAGGCAAAATTTGTGTGCTACAGAATCGTTATTTAAGGTGCCATGTTGGTTTTGGCAGGCTACATTATAAAACTGGAAAAAAATTTTTTTTTTCCAGAAGCAAACAAAAAACAGAGGGACTTAGCAATGGGAGATTCTAAAATAAGTAACAAATAGCTTTAAATAGATTTCCATTCTTGGTTACAATGACCCTGACTTATGGAATCATACCTGTGCAGTAATAACCCCACTGCTATTTTTCATTGCCAATGGTTTGATTTTCACATTTCAAAGCACAAGAAAATCAAACAATATTAAAACATAACCTGTTAAGCTGAGTTTCTAACCTCTTTAGAGCATACAGTCCTTGCAGACCAACAAGATGGCACCAGATCTATTGCCTGTGAATAATGCAAAGTTTCCTAATGCAAACCTGTTATGGAAAATGTGCTGTCAGTTTTGTGCAACTCAGGTTGGCAACTGTTGGTAAGGTTGATGTATATAATCTTTGGAGAGAAAAAGAACATAATAGCAAAGTTCTATCTCATAGACTATTTATACCCATTCATTTGAAAGCAGTGACAGGTATAATTACAGAGTAGAATTTTTTTACAAGTCTCATTTCAGGGGGCACTTTTCCTACTATTCCAGAGAAGATAAAAGGCTGAAAGTGTCCCTGACATGCCACTAAACTGAAAATATTTCAGCATGGTATTTATTTGAAATTTGCTGGGATGATTTGAGGAACATTCTAATAAGTGAAAATCTTTTTACCTATAAAGTGCAGGGTTATTTTCAGCTCTATTTTGAAGTAATAATAAAAAAAATTAAAAAAATAAGTGTCTAAATTCTCCAAACTAATACTGCATAGTACTAAACTGAGTTCTTCAGAAATAATTTATTCAAATGAAATGAGGGATTCCTCAAAAAAAGAAAAAAATGATGAGGAAAACAAGAGAGATCTCCCACGGAGCACTTGTATGCAACCTATGATTCCAAATAACTTTCACTGAGATCTAAAATTAAATTCACTAATTAAAATACAATTAAAATACAGTGTAAAGACATAACATCATAGAATAGTTTGTAAAAAAAGCATCTCCAGGAAACGAGCAAAAAAAGATAAATAAACACTTGAATAAACTATTGAATCCCTCCAGTGAGGCACCACCTTGTTGTGGCTGGGGAGCTTTCATGCTCTGAAGAAGATGAGAGCTAAGCCAGAAGTTCAACCATACTGGACAGATCTCATCAGAGGAGCCAGACAAAGATGTCTCCCTCCCATAAAAAATATAAGATGTAATTTACAGAAAACGATATTGGCTCAGTCTAGGATAACTCTAGACATTGTTGAGATTCCTGGACATCTGGTGAAAAATAAGCTACAGGACTCCACTGGAGACGGAAATGGCAACCCACTCCAGTATCCTTGACAAGAAAACCCTATGGACAGTAACACAGGTCTAAAATATAGGATGCCAGAAGATGAGCCCCTCAGATCAGAAGGAATTATAAATAGCTCCAGAAAGAGTAAAATGGCTGGGTCAAAGCCAAAAGGATGCTCAATTGTGGATGTGATTGGAGGTGAAATGGAAGTCCAGTGCTGTAAAAAACAATATTGCACAGGAACCTGGAATGTAAGACTTATGAATCAAGGAAAGCTGCATGTGGTCAAACATAAGATGGCAAGATTGAACATCAACATCATGGGAATCAGTGAACTAAAATGGACAAGAATGGGAGAATTTAAGTCAGATGACCACTACATCTACTACTGTGGACAAGAATCCCTGAGAAGAAATGGAGTAGCCATCATAGTCAATAAAAGAGTGGGAAAAGTAGTACTGGGATGCAATATCCAAAAGGATTGAATGATCTCAGTTCAGATCTAATGCAAACTCTTCAACATCACAGTAATCCAAGTCAATGTCCCAACCACTTATGCTGAAGAGGCTGAAGTTGACCAGTTCTATGAAGACCTACAACACCTTCTAGATGTCCTTTTCATCATAGGGGATTGGAATGCTAAAGTAGGAAGTAAAAAATTAACTGGAATAACAGGCAAGTTTGGCCTTAGAGTACAAAAATGAAGCAGGGCAGAGGCTAATAGAATATTGTCAAGAGACCAAGCTGATCATAACAAATACACTTTTCCAACAACCCAAGAGGCATGGACATCACTAGATACCAAATACCACTAGGATGAAATGATTAGATAGCATAGTCAGTGTGATGGGTGTGGGTTTGGGCAGACTTTGGGAGGCATTGTATGACAGGGAGGCTTGGCATGCTGCAGTCTATAGGTTTGTGAAGAGTCTGACACAATTGCGCAACTGAACAACAAATTACAGCGTTATTGCCTCAATATTATATGCCTCAATAGGCAAACCTCAGAGGATCCTGCAGTGGATCTGAGATGGTTTTCAGATGGATCAGCACTAGTTTTCAAAAGTCTTCATGGCTACTGATGTTAATGTGATAGGTCTTTAGTTACTTAGCTCACTGATGGAGGCCTTTTTAGGAAAGGGGATGATGGTAGAATGCTTATAGCATGAAGGGATGAAGCATAGCTCTAGTGACCTATTGAAGATTCTTGTGATGAATTGCCAATTGTGCTGCACAGGTTTTCAGTCAGGAAGGGTTCATCTTCCAGGCCAGTTGCTTTCCTGATTATTTGTTTTGAAAAAAGCAGCAGGAAAGTACTATATTGCTATACCATTTTTTTCTTCAAAAACTGGGAGAGCAAATGGTAATCCTCCTATTCAATGTTGGCTTATACCCACAATAGATTTGTCTCTACAAATATTTCATTTGAACAATACCATTTTGTCATGAATTTCCAGGTGATGTTTGAGACCAGAAGGATGTTAGTGACAACCAAAAAGAGCTTGTGTTTGTGTGTTTGATCTTGCCAATTTTAAAAGAATAATTGGAAACGCAACAAA
>JANHZU010003642.1:95355-108896 GCA_032468055.1 Acrochordus granulatus
ATTGTGATCAGGAACATCGACCTGCCACCATGCGGCAGCGTAGGCAGAATGCATGCACGCGCACTGCTGCCATATGGGAATGGAGTAAACTGCACGTGAGGAGAGTCGGCAGAACATACGCATGATGCTGCCCATATGGGAATGGAGTAAACTGCGCGAGAGGAGAGTCGGCAGAACACGCATGTGTGCTTGCTGTGTTAGCAGAACTCTCTCACGGGGTTGCTGTCTGCAACAACAGAGTAAAGCATGAGGTAAGAGTCGGCAGAACGCATGTACGCTTGCTGCATCAGCAGAACTCTCGCACGGAGTTGCCTGAACGGGAAATACAGAGTGCGCTTACTGATGACACACAAGGTTTGTCATGAAGTTTCCTCATCTCGTGAGTTGTGGCTTGTCTAGCAGAATAAGTTATGATTAATTTTTTTCCTCATCCTGCGAGTTTCTCGTTTTGCAAGTTTCTCATCTTGTGAGGTACCACTGTAGTTGAATTAGAATTGACTATTACTTTTGATCCTTGAAAAACATGGCACAAAAACACATCAGATAGAAAATTAAATTCTGAGTCACAGTAATTTTTTAAAATAGGTGAATATGAAAGAAATAATTTGTTGGCATTGCAGCAATTTAGGAAGAAACTATAATGAAGGAGTTATAGAATAGATACAACTAATAAATTAAATGTTTATTTGGTGTTTGGAAGTTTAGTAAAAGCAAGGATACAGCTTTGATTAGACAATATGGTTTGCAAAATTAGATGCAATTCTAATTCATATATTCTATATGAAGAATATAGAAAAATAATGTATTTCCTGATACTTCAGATCTAAATATTTGCTCATTCTGTTCCCAATGCCTTCATGTTAATTTTACAATAACACTAAGTCAAATAAAGGTATATAAAAATATTTCAGTTTTGAATTTCTGTGCTGGATGCCATAATATCTTACAAGCTTGACTTATAGTGAATGACTAGTTACTTCTGTGGTAAAAAAATATAATATAAAACAATTTAGGAAAGTGACTTAGAACTCTCTATTATTACAGAATTTAAATTTAATGAATTAGAACTTCCAAGCTAGAGTATAAATTTAACATGCCTATTTTTTGAGTGTTGAAATCATTTTTAATGGTGAAATATATAAATATGTATATATATTCAATTGTGAGTGGCACCATACCTTTTAATATCTTGAAATAGTTAAATGGAAAAAGCCAATGTTTCAGGATCCAAAATGAAGATTAAGAGAGACATGGTGTATCCATATGGGGTGCCACAATACAGCTAGATAGCTTGAGAGACAAATTTATCTGTAATAATTTTAACTACAGGTGAAGATTTAGAATAATAATACAATGAACAAATGAGGGCAAAAACCTATATTTTCTTAGACCACATTTCATAAATTCAATCTGGAATATATCAAAGTGTCCAACAAAATTAAAGCAGCTGATTCCAATTTACCTGCAGCAACATCTGTAATATCAATCAGGTGTTGGATATTGTCAACTGCTTATATATTTTTTATAAACTCACTCTGAGTTTATAGATAGTATCACTTTCAATAGCCTCCTGACTTGTGTTAATATTTTCCATTCACATTAAGCATGATATTGGTCTACATATTGCACATTTTTTGTGCAAAAAAAAGTCTTTTTCAGGCTTTAATATTTCTGTAATATAAGCCTCATGCAGTTTAGAAGGATTAGGGTTGACTGTAGACCTCCCACCATATAGGTGCCAACAAGATGTCCATGTGGTCCAAGGTTTTATAAATTGTAGTGTTTGTGATTTTTTATAATGTCAATGTTTTTGCCAATTTAGATTTTTTTTCCTCCTGAGAAATTTCCTCCATTTCAATATTTCCCAGGAAATTGATAATTAGCTGTTTCATTTCAGGACTTCTTAGCTGCTATAACTGAGTGTAAAACTGATAATTAATAGATTTTGTCTTTGTAAATAAATGTCCATCCCTGGCTTAAATTTCCAGATATATTGTTATTGTTTTTGTTGTTTCAAATGGTAAAATAACTTTTCTTCCTTGATTTCCAATATTTCTGGGTAATACATTTCAGAGAGTACTCAGAGGTAATATAAACTGAGAAACATGACCAGAGTTTTAATACTTAGCTAGGCTCTGGTACTAGAACTAGTACAAGTAGCTATGTATCTTGGGGTATCTTGTCTCCTGTCTCCTGCCAACCTAGCAGTTTGAAAGCATGTAAAAATGCAAGTAGATATATAAGTACCTTGGCAGGGAGGTACAATAACTGTGTACCTTAGACTATAGCTATGCCAGCCATATGAACATGGAAGTGCTTTGGACAAATGCTGGCTCTTTGGCTAGGAAAAAGAGATGAGCACCAACCCCTAGAGTCAGCCATAACTGGAAGAGGAAACCTTTACATTTTACATTTAGCTTCGTATTTACTTGTAATCTAGAAATAGTTATGCAGATGGCATGGACTAAAATGAGCCACTCTAGTATGCCATTGTTCTACCACTAGGGTGGTAGTAAAACCACGCTAAGCAACCTTATTAATGTGGCAAAGGAGCAATTTCTCTTCTTGGAGAGAAAAAGTTGTCTTTCAGCCACAGAAAAAGAGAAATATCAGTGTCTGGGTCTTCCTGGAAATCAGCTGAGTCTTGATACATGGGTCTTCCAATCCAACAGAAGCCCTGCTTGTGTTCCCACTCCTAAAATCTCAGGAGTGATTCTTCTTGGATAGGGTAGCAAAATTGAAATTTTTCAAGATAGTGGTAGGAAGGACAGATAGAAAATGCCACATTCAGTCTTGTGTGAAAGAGTATCTGGCACTTTATTTTGTGAGCTAGGAATATGAGTAAAGTAGCAGTTAAACTGAGAGAAAAATTGTGAGCTCCTTAATGTTGGTTTCAGTGAATGCAACTGTTATCCAGCCATTTCTTCTTTCAAAAAAGCTCAGAGCAAAAACTACTTTGGTCTATTCTATTTGTGCAAGCTTCTGATCTATGTTTCACTTTGCTGTCTATGTACATCCTTTGCCAATAACAAGTTGCTTTAAGAATATCTAGCCATGGTCTAGGATCCATTGTCAATATGAAAAAAAATGCTTTCAATATTATTGTCAAGCCTTTTCAGTCTGGCAAACTCAGGAAATAAGAAAGCATTGGATTTCTGGAAAGATCTTTATTGCTTTAAGGATAATTCAACAGAGTCTTAAAAATCTGCCAAAGCAGTTCTCCAGATCTCTGAGTAATTTTTTTACATTTCCCCTGCACTGAGGAATCTTTTCTGTAATGGTTAGGTACATTTTCTGTGTTCCCAAAGACTGCTAAACATTCCATCATATCTTTGGATCTCAAAATTCCAGTTCCAAATGCATAAAATTGATCATCTGTTTAGAAATCGATTGGTATTTCAGCTCTAATTTAAAATACATTACAGTGGAACCTTGGATTGTGAGTAACACAGTTCACAAGTGTTCTGCAAGATGAGCAAATTTTTTTAATAAAATTTAATTCAGTTAATCAGTGAAAACTCATAAGACGAGCTTCATGCAATGACTTTGCATTAGAAATCTCACGGAACTATGTGTCCTCAGCATGCACTGTATCTCTCATTCAGGCAGCATCCACGCAAGAGTTCTGTTGATGCTATCACATGCATGTTACGCTGTTACTGTGCTATGCTTACATGTTATGTTTACATGTGCTGTATTGTAACCAAGTGTGTGTGTGGGAAGCCCCATGAAGAAGGAGTGCAAAAAGGAAGTTGGTAAGAAGAAGAAGGAAACTGAGAGGCACAAACGACGTGTGTGCATGGCTGACCTCCCAAGAATGTACAGCAAGTCAGTGTCAACAATTTGCAACATCTTGAAAAAGAAAGAAGAGATAAAGAGGCTAGATCCAGTGAAAGGAGTCATGAGAAGAACAAAGCAATGCCCATGTGTTCTGGAAGACATAGAAAAGTTGCTTCTCGTGTGGCTCAACAAGAAACAATTAGCAGGTGATGCCACGACTGCGAACATTATCTGCAAGAAGGCAAGGGCATTGTAAATTGATCTCATAGTGAAGTTGCCAGGTACATCAACAGAAGAAGCAGCAGATTTCAAGGTGAGCCAGGGATGGTTTGATAATTTTAAGAAGAGAAGTGGCATCCATAGTGTTCTGAGGCAACTAAGATGGAGAGGCAGTGAGCTCAGATGCTAAGGCAGCAGAAGCGCTCACTGCAGAGTTCAAAAATTCTGTGATTTTCAAGGGTCATCTGCCATAGCAAGTTTTTAACTGTGATGAGATGGGTCTCTTCTGGAAAAAGATGCCAAAGAGGACATACATCAGACTGCAATGCCCGGTCACAAGCCCATGAAAGACCATCTCACCCTCTTGTTCTGTGCCAATGCAAGTTGGGATTTGAAGATAAAGCCCCTGCTTGTGTATCATTCTGAGAACCCACAAACCTCCAAAAATGTAAAGTGCAGAAAAGCCAATTAACTGTGATGTGGAGGTCCAACAGCAAGGCCTGGGTTACGTGTATTTTACGTGTATCTTGTTCATTGAATGGATCAACATGGCCTTCAGTATTACAATGAGGCAATATCTCCTGGAAATAATCTGCTGGTTATTGGACAATGCTGCTGCCCATCCTCCAGGCCTTGAAGATGACTTATTGGAGGAGTTCATCAAGGTCAAGTTTCTTCCTCCCAACACCACTCTGCTACTCCAGACCATGGATCAGCAGGTGTTCTCAAACTTTAAAAAGCTCTACATGAAAGCATTATTTCAGCAATGCTTTGAGCTGACCAAAGGAACTACCTTTACCCTCCAAGAGTTTTGGAAGGATCATTTCACTATTATGGGCTGCCTCACAATCACTGATAAAGCCTGGGAGGGGATCAGAAAGAGAACCCTCAATTCTTCTCGGAGAAAAATATGACCTGACTGTGTTCTTGAATATGACCTTGAGAGGGTTGCTCCTGAAAAGGAACCAGTTGTCCATGGCATCATATCTTTGGGAAAGAGCATAGGACTGGAAGTGGATGTGAATGACATTCAAGAGCTGGTAGAGGAACATGGCCAGGAGCTGACTATGGACAAACTGATGGATCTGCTTCTCGAGCAATGGCAAGAGGATGTGGAGGAGATCTCATCTGATGAGGAGGCACAGTTGGAGGTATCCCAACTTCAAATGAGGTTAGGGAGGTATGCAAAATGTGGGAAACAGTGCAAAATTTTGTAGAAAAGCACCGCCCAAATAAGGCTGTAGCAATGCAAACAATGATTCTGTTCAACAACAATCCAATGTCATATTTCTGCAAAATCCTCAAATGGAGGCAAAAGCAAGTGTCATTGGATAGGCTCTTTGTTAAACTTGACTGAAAGGAAAGACATTCCAGTGAGCCATAAGAGGACACTGAATCCAAAAAGCATAAACTGAGTGAACCCGGCATTGTTAGCAGAAGTCATTCAAGAGAAAGAACTCCTGAGATTCAGGTTGCAGATTCTCCTTCCAAGAAATAATCCTCTTCCTCCTCTCTAACTTCTCATCTGCCTCACGCCAACCAGGACTCTTTTTGAACTAAAAATGCTGGTTAATTTATTTTATTTCTACTTTATATTGTGTATTAATCATTGTTACTTGTTTCAGATATTAGGGACAATAATTTGTCCATAAAATTTCATTTAAAATGATTTTTTATGAATATTTTTGGGGTGTGGAATGGATCATCCGACTTTACATTGTTTCCTTTGGGAAACTGCTTTGGTATAAGCGTGTTTTGGATTTAGAGCAGTCTTCCAGAATGAATTATGCTCACGATCCAAGGTTCCACTGTATCTGTTTTTGCTGGGACAGCAATAGAGCAGGAGTTAATATATATAACCTACCAGAGCTTAGAAATGAGCTATCACTCCTTCCTCTGTATCCTCTGTATATTTCAAACAAGACTAGAAAAACATTAGAAAGGACACCTATAAACATCTTATGTCTAAGGAAATAGATAAAAGGTGGGATAGTAGCATTGGTATCTTGTAGAAGCTTTAATTATATCATTTTAATTATGTCACATACAATTTGTATTAGTTGCATTATGACATGGCACAACTAATGTACAACATATCCTATTCTGTTCAATGACTTAATAACATAGGAGAGCACTTGCTCTCAATGCCTCAGCCCTGCAGACATGCTTGGTTGGAGATAATACTGAGATACTATGGTCTTGCAGTATTCCCTGTCCAGTGTGGCTTCTCCTGTCCATTCCCACTTCATGAAACATCAGTATTTGCTCGGTAAGAAAGTGCCCCATCTACACAAATTATGTAGGAGGAAAAACACTCCATGTTATCTATTAATTTATCTATTCGTTATTTAACCAAAGTTATATACTGATTATATAATCAGAGTTCTGGAATGAAGAAAGCCAGATTGGACCAAATGTTATTTTATTGCTTAATTGTAGCTCAGTCCAATTAAGCATTTAACCCTTTTCCTGGACCACCTTTTTGACAAGTCTTCTCTTCAGCCTCCCAATGTGAATCTTGTTTCGAAACAAACAGTGTTCTGTTCTGAGACGTACAGTAGCCAAACTATTAACAGCATATCTTCCCTGGTATTAAGCAGGACTTACTTTCAGGAAAGGGTGTGTAAGTTTGCAGCTAATAATACTGAATAAATAAGAAGCCCTATGTAATGTATGGTCTGTGTGAATGGAATAGGAACAATATCACTGGTTAAAATTAAGCAGCTTAATTTTATTATTTGATACTTTCTCAGCTTTTCCTATTAAAAATCCTTTTATCTCAGCTGAACTTTGAATAATACCACAAACTAATCCTTTGTGTTTTGTGCTGGACTGAGAAAAATCATCCACAATTACTTGGTAAGGGGAGTTGAGAGAAAAAGAAGAGAGAAAGAGACACTTAATAATAAAAAGGTTGTTCTCTTAATATCCCTTTGTTCCTAAGGATTGTAGTCAAACAGCAGACCTAAAGTGCAGAAACTTTTTCACAAGAAACAGCACATCAAATTCTTCTTCAGTGCTTTCAGGCTGACTAATACAAGCATAACACTGGCCAGCTTGTTGCATAAAAGAAAGACAATTAGCAAACTTTCTTATGTGCTTGGGCTGTTATATAAAGCTAGGTGTCGTTATGTAAGATCTGTCCTTCATATACTCTAAATGAAGGCTACTTAACTCTGAGAAAATGAAGGTCAATTCCCCGGTATTGTGAATGAATCTTTGATACCTCCCCTAAGTGATTTAAAAATGCTCCAGCTTCAGCAGCTTATTTTTTCTTCTCTGATGTCCTGCGAAGCAACGTGTAGGTTATGATGTCATTGTGTCACATCTCCACTCCTGCAAACAAAAGCCACAATCACATTATATAATTTGTTCTATAAATACAGTGCCAGTTTGTGACCAATTAAACCCTTTAGTTAAACATTTCTGAGCGGTATGATTAAATGTGGGTTTTCAAAAGTGGAATATTTATTGTTCAAATGTTTATTCATTTTTATTTTTTTTCATCCAATACACAAAATATTAGATGAAAGCAGATGATGATGCTCTAATTCTCCTCTCTTGTGGCTTCTGCCCTCTAGAACAGCATCCCTTACAGAGAGTTATGTGGCTCCCATCCTCCAGAAGTCTTTGAAAACCTTGCATTGCTCCAAGACCTGGAGTTTGAATGGCTGGCAAGGTCCTGAGTCTTTTTTCTGCTGTGTTGCATTTTGCCCCCTCTGAACATGTAATTCTGGGTGTTTGCTGGCAAGGAGATACTTTGGTCTTTTTGTTTCCTTCTTAGCCTTTATTGTCTCTTTCAAATGTGTATAAATATTGTTTATTTCTATATACTTGTTTATGGCTGTCCTGTCTGAATGCCAAGCTTCCAGGAATTCCCTTGTGTTTTTGGATTTAGCTTGGTCTAGGATGCTAACAGTTTCCCAGTTGAGTCTGTCCGTAAATTGTGAGATTAAGAAGTTTTCATTGTGTCTTCTTACTTCTAGATGGTGATCATTGGTGTGTTCTGTTTGTCTTCTGCCTTTCTGTGCTATTGTATATTGATTAGCATTATTTGTGGGTCAGGTTTCACACGTCAGAGACAGAATCCATAGTGTAAATACAACGTATGGACCCATTTATAGATTGTCCTCAATTTAGTTGTAAATCGTTGAGGTCATAAATAGAAGTATCACATGACCAGACCTAATTTTTCATCATTTTTATAGCAGTTGTTAAGTGAATGCTGCAGTTATTAAATGGTCGTGGTGATTGTTAAGTGAACACTGTGATTGCTAAGTGAATCCATTTTAACCTGTGAACATTTTTTACCATTGAAAACCAATGAAAAACATCAAAAATTGGGGTCATGTGATCACAGGACACTGCAAACAGCTGTAAAGGTGAGCCAGTTGTCAAGTGCCCAAAATACTGTTATGTGACCATAGTGTGTGTATGTCAGCCATTGTAACTTTGAATTTGTTTTTTTTGGGGGGGGGGTCCTCTTGTAACTTTGAATGGTTACTAAGCGACCGGTCATAAGTCAAGGACTATCTGTCTCAATTTTCTTTAAAATTCTGCTTTAAAGTCCCTGTAAGTGCCAGAGGCAGGACCAAAGAGAGGGAGAAGAATGACATAAATATATATAATAAGATCACCAGGCAAATGCCATGAAATTGACTCAAGAATGGAATGCAAGCATTGACATGATTATAGCATCATGTGTGTGTCATCATTTGGGGGATCATGATAGTTTTACTGAAGAAGCTGCTGTTTGAGATCATTAAGATTGGCAACTGGTAATTATGCCAGAAAAATTCAGTAGGTTTGAACAAAGTTTACACATGACTTTGTTTATATATCATACTGAGTTTGTTTGATACATAAAGCAGGTTTGCTTTAAATTTGCCTGCTAATTTAAGTCATAGTAGCCTGATGTCATAGTAGCCTGATAATAAGTCATAGTAGCCTGATGCATGCACTATGCTAAGACAAAAATGCTGGTTTCAAACACAACAGTGACTAGATTCATACACATCTTAAGTCAAATCAAATGATCAGTATCCTTGAGTTCAATATCTGAAATTAATTATTTTCAAATTGTGCGCAGGAACAAGTTTGATCTATTCAGAGATAATAATTGTATCAAGCCATGGTCCTTAATAGCTCTCCAGTCACCTGATCCTGCTGTTCCTTTTGCTTGTGCCAGCCTTTTCCAACCTACTTTCTGATTTTATGATTCTGAGATCTTATTATAAAAACAGGCACTTCCTTCCCCACAACAAATATCACTTTAGCCATGGCAACATTAATCATGCAAAATTTATAGTCCATCTAAGGGGATGTCATCAACATTGTTTTTTCCTTTAGACACCAGACTTTTCCCCCCACATCTTAAGAATGGCTAAAAAATGCAATTCCCCCATCATAGTATCAGTTGTAGTTGCTAAAAGAAAGGGAAACAGAAATAAATTCCCCTCTGTCTTGCTGCAGGCTGATTTTGCCATTCATGACTCCAAAGAGATTTCAAAGTAGACCATAAGTCATGGATGGTGGTGAATTAGAATTGTGCTGGATTTACTCACACCCATTTAGCAACGTCATGCCTCATTACTTCAGTGTTTCTGTCTATGGAAAACAGCCAGATCTGTTTGATTTATCCCACGCTGCTCACTGCAAGGGCGGCCCTGAGGTCAAAGCATTAAGGAATGATTGCCTCTGCCATTACCATAACTGGATAACAAAGATTAGATGCTCCACTAAATATAAGAGTCTCTGCTGAGTCCTGGGAACAGGAAAACCTGGCTCATTCTGTCATCTGTACCGACTTTCAGAGAATCCTTGGGCCTTGCAGAAAAAAAATAGATAACCTTTTCTTTAAAAAAAGGTGAAGGCTTCCGTGCCCGTTGTGTCCATCTCTAGGAGATAGTGCTCATCTCTGTTTTACAGCCAAGGGAGCCAGCGTTTGTCTGAAGATGCTTCATCCAGGCCGGCATGACTGAGGTACACAGAACGCTGTTGCCTTCCCACCAAAGGTGGTACCTATTTAACTACTTGCATTTTACATGCTTTTGAACTGCTAGGTTGGCAGGAGTTGGAGCAAGTAATGGAAGCTCATCTTCTTATGTGGCAGAGCTTGGGTCTCTAACTGCCAAGCTGCTGACCTTCCAGTCAACAAGCACAGTGTCTTAACCACTCAGCCATGGCATCTCCCTGGGCCTATATTTGCCATCAGTCCCCATTCCTAGAATCTCTCCTTATGACTAATGAGAGAACATAAAACAGAATGTAGAACCCTAAGCAATGGAAACAGAAGGAAGAAAGCCAAGCAGAAGAATAGATCAAATGTAGATAGGATTGTTTTCCTAATGAATCAGTCCTCTCTTTATCACCACATGAATAAATGGACAACTCATTTAGTTAACTTCTTAGGATTAACGTCTCATTTACCCCCAAGACTTTGTGGACATCTCTTTCAATTAAAATTACTAATAGTCTGGAAATTTTTAGTCTGTCTTTTGAGATAGGCTATATCATTCTTTTATTTTTTTAAAAAATATGAATGTATTAAACTCCTAAATTTTAAGACCTCTTATTTATGTGTGCAATGCACATGAAAATGGTAAAAAATGATTTATTAATTTATATATCTGAAATACAGATGCTTGAACTGTAATTAAAGACTAAGCAGACAGAGTGAGGGAAAGCTGAAATGTAAAAGGTAGCATTCAGACTGTATCTTCCAAACTGAGCAGGGGGAAATATCTTGGGAAATAAGGCATTTTATTCTTTGCCACATCTCTACATCTCATTTTAATTAAAGTATGATTCATTGTCAAGAGGAATGTTCAGATACATGGGACTTATGATGTACTGAAGGAATTCCTGAGGGAAACAGAGGTTATGCATATTCAGCCTTGGGGAAAATGGGGGTTATGCACATTTAGCCTTGAGTCACCAATTCCTATGTTTTTTTAAAAAAAATTATTCAGGCAAAAATAATTACTTGGGAGCAACAAAAACAAAGGAGAATTAGAAAGTGCCACTATCATATCCACAACAAAGGTTTCTAAACATGTTTTGTGTAATTCCATAATATGGATCAGTAAGATAAGACCCAGTATAGTAAAGTTGCAAATACAATTTGGCTGAGAATAGATAATAGTGGAACAATTTCAATTTTAGTTTCCAATATTCTTCTCTTTTTGTATGTATTGAACTCCATAAAGTTTGATGCTTTTCATAAAGATGAAAATAATATCTTATGTTCAGACTAGCCTTCATTAATTATCTGAAGCGAGGAGTAGGCAGTAAAAGGGTCAAATTTGCTGATGACACTAAATTCTTTAAAGTGCTTAAAACAAAAAACTGAAAATCTGCAAAAGGATCTCTCCAGACTAGAGAAAGAAAAATGAATGCACTTCCTTGTACATAAATATGATGTAAGGCCCGCAAATCCTAATTTTACTAATGATGTCCAAACTGAAGCTGGACGAGACATGCTAGGAAAGGCATATTGAAGTCAATGAAAGCCATCAAGTCAAAACATCAGCTCCTATGAAAAGCCAAGTCCCATGCTAACCACCATTAGGAAAGAAATAAAATGGTCAATTACTGTGACAATTTCTGAAACACACTATTCTATACAATTCTGGTTGTTGCATCTCAAAAGGGACAATCTTTTATCTAGAAAAATACGGAGAGAAGAGCAGTGTAAATGATAAAATTATTGGAGAAATTTCTCCATGAGAAAAGATTATAGTATGCAGTGCTTTTTAGCTGAGAAATAAAAAAAAAGTAAGGGGAGGGGTTGATATGACAGATGCATAGCAGAGAATTATACCATACATGGTGTGGAGAAAGTAGATAGGGACATATTACCTTTCTGATTAATACTAATAACATTCAATAATATAAAATTCAAAAACATTAAAACTCAAAAAGCTTTAAACAAGAATTAGGTAAGTCCATTAAAGAGTGGCTTTTTTGGCCAGTGTCATGATGACTAAATATTACCTCCAGCATTGTATCCAGTATCTCAGTATCTTCTGATACAAGAAACTTCAATATCTGCTGATACAAGGAAGCAAGTGTCCATGGCTGTTTGGAGATTTCCAATAGTATAACTCAGATCATTGTGGAGACGAAGTGTTGGATTTAAAAAGTTTTTGATCAATATAGGCTTAGCTTCTGTTTATCTGCTAGGTATCCCCTGTGACACTCTATGGAAGTGAAAATTGGGCCAAAGAAGCAGAATAGAAATAGTATTGATGCTTTTGAACTTTGATGTTGGAGAAGGCTCCTGAGAATTCTGTGGACATACAAGAAAACAAAACAACAACAAAAAATGGATCATTGAATAAATCAACCCAGAATTCTCACTCCAGGCATAAACAGTCAGGCTCAAATTATCATAGATCAGACTCATTATATGAAAATACACCCCTCTGGAGGAGAGTCTAATGCTGAGAAAGGTGGAAGGAAAGAGAAGAGGAAGAGCAGCAGCAAGGTGGATGGACTCAGATACAATGACAATCAGTGTGATATTGGGAGAACAGAACAGATTAAGGATAGTTCATCATAAAGAAAATCTATGTGGTCACTAGAAGCCGAAATTGACTTGAAGGCTCATAATCAATTAATTTAACTATTGTAATTATTATAAAATGCAGGAATTAAAATGTATTTAATAATGAAGTTATCTAGATGCTAATGTATTGGTGTTAAAAGACAATCTAATAATAGCTCCCAACGATGTGAGAATCATCCGGAGGTGGCAGTTTGGTAAAAAAGAAGTTTTACTTAATATGTTCCTAACTCCAGTAAGTTCAGTTTGTCTGTTTATTTTGAGGGCATTGTGTTCAGAGGTGATCTCACTGATTTTTAGAAAGAGAAAAGAACTTATTAAAAAGTAAAACAATTCAACATGAATTTTCTCTCTAAATTTCTGTTGGAGAGAATTCTCTTTTCTATTTCAGACAGAGAATTTATTTCAGGGCATATGAACAGAAACTTGCAAGCTATCTCATTTTATACCAACATTGTAAAAACTGTCATCATGTCATCAGTTAATCTGGATTTTATTATTCTGAGGTTCCCTACGGTCCTGTTATGGAAGCAGGTGCTTCTGTCTGAAGGTAGGTGTCACCATATGTCATTTTCTGAATGTTAATGCATGGAGATTAAGACTCTTCAGCTTTCACAGTCAACACCAGAAATAAAGCAACCCATACAAATCAAGATACTGAAATTGTTATACCACATCTTTAAAAAAAAGAAATTATTTTTAAGAATTCCCAAATGATTCAACATGACAGAATTCATGTTGAAAGAATTCCCAAATCATTCAACATGCCTAGCTAATTAGAAGGTTCTTTTTCAGAAAGTGCCTTCAGAACAAAGAGCTTTATCAGTAGACCAAACAGGAGACCAGATAAGCTAATTCTACTTTAATGTAAAGTTATATTATCAGAATCTTACCAACCCAAAAATACAGATCTCCTTTGTATCACAACAAAGTTTAAAAAACAGGCATCTGGACTGGATTTTTCTCAAGTCGAAGA